>PVJI01002301.1:0-86007 GCA_004026765.1 Micronycteris hirsuta | reverse complement strand
GCAACTCCACTCCCCAATATATACCTAAGAGAAATGAAAATATATGCCTATACAAAAACATGTACACGAATGTTTATAGTAGCATTATTCACAATAGCCCCCGACAGAAACAATCTCATGTCTATCAACTGGTACATGGATAAATAAAATGAGGTATGTACACATGAAGTATAGAATGTTATTTAGCAGTAAAGAAGAACTGACACATGCTATAACATGGATGGATATCTTGGAAATATTATACTAAGACCACATTGCATAATTCAAGTTATATGCGATGTGTGGAATATGCAAAACTATACAGAGAATGGTATCCCAGAGTTGAGGAGGGGAAAGAAACTGTGAACTGCTAATTGACACAGAGTTTCTCTTTGGGGATGAAAATATTATAAACTTAGGACTGTGATGATGCTTGTATAATTCTGTAAATATACCAACTGAATTATACATTCTATGTAGGTGAATTCTATGGTATGTGAATCCTATATATCTTAACAGATGTTTAAAAAAAAGATGCTAATGTTAAAAGATATCTCTTTTGGTGTACACACCAAGAAATTTCAAGGAAACCAAAAGCCTAATTATAGCACAATACTGGTAAACATGTAACCATGTGTAAGCTCACTGCACATTTGTTAATTTAAAAGTAGAATTAGGTTCATTTTCAGAAGGTATATATCCTTCTTAAACAATGATTCACCTTGTAGTTTAAGTTATGCAATTATTTCAGAAAACCATAAACTTGTTTGCTTGGTTAACAAAAATAATTTGAACTATACTGAAGTCTACATAAATGAGCTGTATCATTAATTCAAATAGCTACTCCTATTAGGCGTTCAAAACACCAATTACTTTCTCAAACTAGAGAAATACAAACTATCTAAAACATCTAAGAATGTGGGGAGCTGGTAAAAATCTTGTTTCCTCTCTGAAGCAATAGCACCATTTAAAGGCTGCCCCCAAATCCTCAGAATGAACTTTCCCTGCTCTTTCGAAGCTATTTTTTTTCCAAGAATGGAACTATGTCAGTTTTCATGATCTTAATAATCTTGATAAGAAAAGAATCATCATTGTTACTTTTTGAATTTCAAAGTGAGTCCTGAATTTAAAATCAGTTCGAATGTGCACCCTGTAGAACAAATTCCAATGTGAATTCCACTTTATTTGTTGATAGATACAAATGTCTATACTTTCCATTAGTTAACTGGTATTACTTTTATGAGTTTATTGCCCAAACCAGCACTGTCAAATAGAAATGAAATGTAATTAGGATTTTTCTAGTAATCACATTAACAGAGTAAACAAAGAGGAAATTAACCTCTTCTAGTAAGTGGATACACACACACACACACACTCACACACACACACAAACAGGTTTAAAATCCATAGCTGGCATTCTGAATATAAAATTCATTAAAATTATATAAAAACAAATTTAAATATATTAAATGGTCACAGGTACAACAAAATGGCTTTAATTGATTTATGTTTCTATCATTTCCACATTAGACAGACATGTTTCTTTTTGCTCTCCCACTATAATCTAAGTCCTTGGGGAAAGCATTGTCTTATTTATTTATAAGAAAACACCACCTCTGCATACCACTTGTCACATTATATACACTCAATGTCTGTGGAATAACTCGTCTTCTAAGCATATAGCACACTGTCATTAAGTACTAGCCAAAGAAGACATAACTTTAAAAAAATGTTTAACACTGCCCGGCTGGTGTAGCTCAGTGGATTGAGCGCGGGCTGGGAACCAAAAGGTCCCGGTTCGATTCCCAGTCGGGGCACGTGCCTGGGTTGCAGGCCAGGTCCCCAGTGAGGGTCATGTGAGAGGCAACGATACTTTATTGCTCTTTCTCCCTCCCTTCTCCGCTCTCTAAAAATAAATAAATAAAAATCTTAAAAAAAAAAAAATGTTTAGTACTGAACAAGTAGGCAAACTTCTACAGTCATTATTTGTTTTTCTGTAACAGACACAGATAATTTAGAGAAAAACTTCACACTGCATGTATTTCCTTAAATATGATCATGCAAGGAGTACTTAATATACCCCCAAATATAGTAGGGTAGTAAGCAAGTTCCCATCATTTCCCCCATTCCTTAGAGTATTATACATGTTCATAGTAGAATGTACAGTGATTTAATTTGTTCTTCACTTTTAAAAAACTACTTTACCCTATTTTATGTACTAGAAAACATCTTCGGAATTCCTGTTCTAACTGCCTTCAAAGTCAATTTATAAATTAAAAGTCAGTCTTTATACAAAGACTTGTGTGTGCCTCAGCCAATGCAAACACTCAAAGTCCAAACTTAGTTTAGAATCAACACATTATCATATTGTATAAAATGCTGTCTTAGTTCTGGGACAAATGGGCTAAAGCCACCATAGAAGCATTTGAACTTTCAAGACTAACAGACACATATGTACGTATGGAAAAGCTTTTAGTTAAATTTGAGTATTTTACAATCATCTAATATTGAAAAATAAAAATATACTTCTAAAAGGTAAGACTTGTATAATATATAGTCAATATACTCCATCAGTCAATATCCCTGTAATTAGGCAAATAGAACACCATGTTTCAAAATAACCTCAAAGCTTTTTGGAAAATTTTTAGTTCGTTCCAAATTCAATTTGAAAAGAAATCAATAAAAATATCACATTTTTTATGTCTATCAATAAATTCTCCCAGATAGATCATTCTCCTTAACAGAATTTAACTTCAAGTAAATTATTCCTAAAAAAAAAAAAAAAAAAAAATCATCCTTATCTTCCTAGAAACACTTATACCTAATTAAGTACATTGAAATGATAGATATTGTAGTGACTTGAATCAGTGTATCAACTCCTAAAGTGATTTAGGATAACCGTTTGTTTACTTATTTATATTCCATATCACTTTTCCATTTATCACTTCTTTGAACATTTACATTTGGCCGAAGTTAACAATTTTCATAGTACAGTGATTTAAGACAGTTTCATCATCGCAGTGTACATTTTTGATATAATGGTATTAATGGCTTGGGGTTATTTTCCAGAAGCTTAGTTTACGTGTTTACAATTCTTTTTGAGTTTCTTATTTTTAAAAAATTTTTTAAAGAGAGGGGAGGGGAGTGAGAAAGAGAGGGAAAGAAATATCAATCAGTTGCCTCTTGCACACGCCCCCACCAAGGACCAAACCACAACCTAGGTACATAATTGAACCAGCGACCTCTTGTTTTGTGGGATAACACCCAACCAACTGAGCCATACGGTCAGGGATTCTGTGTTTAATTTACATTTCACGTGACTAAGTTTGACTAAGTAGCTACACAATGCAAAAACACTAGAACACAATAAAGATACATTTTTGTAAATATAAACTTTTACTGGCTATAACTTTGTAATGTATTTCAATATTTTATACCAATAATTCCCCAATATTACTCCCCCCCGATAGTCTTTTCTTTTCCTTTATGAACCTGAAAATTAGTTTACTCACTTAAGAATAGAATCTGTTTATATTTTTATTGCTCCCAGAGTTGTACTCCCTTTTGAAGGAAAAACACTGTGGGTTCCTCTATCCTCTACTCTTCCAGGGAGTCACATCTTTTACCAAGGACCTCTGGGCAATGGTAGACACTATTTTAAAACTGGTTTATTCTAAGTCCTCAATGGCTACATCTATAGATTTTACCACAAGTATATTTGAGTCAAATCATTAATACACTATGTAATTACTTCCTAGATTGCTTTTTCCTTGTCTATATATATTCAACTTTCTTTTCCCCATGCCAGGGCTACTAGTTGATTTCCTTCTCCATGGAGTATTATGTTGGCCAAAGAGTCCATTTAGATTTTTCCATAAAATACAATAAAAGATACATTTTGATTTTCACCAATAACTGCATTGATTTGGATATTTTGAGTATGTCGGCCATCTCCCACTATTAGCTTCTAGTAGGTAGAAGCCGGGGTGCTGCTAAACATCTTCCAATGCATAAGACAGCAAAGAATTATTTGGCCAAAATGTCAATAGTACCAAGAAACTTTGCAAACCACCACATGTTTGATCAGTCATAGCCCCTTCTCCATACACTGCACAAATCTCTTTTTGCATTTCAGTTGCCTTATTTTTCCAGAAATAAGCATAATATGCCAAAAATGTTGCTATCTTCTCCCATCTTCCATTTTAAAATGGCTGCACAAAAATCTACCAGTATTTTTAGAAAAAATGCACACTGATATGACAGCTGTCACAATACAATCAAAATTGTTTTGAATGATTTAAAGATAGCTAAGCACAACTAGAGCCACCATACGGAAAAAAAAACGTAACAAACTTTTTGGCCAACACAGTATTTCACATGACCTGCCATAAGAACCCTATGTGTTTTCTGATCTTTTAAATTATGTTTTAAAATTATTAAAAATGGTTTGTCAAAATAAAATTTACATACTGTTAGTGTAGGTAGTTAGCTAGGCATGAGGTGAGTGAGGGGACAGGTAGGAAAAAGAAAATATCAACCCTAAACATAAATTAGGGGACCAGTGAGGAATGGAAGTATCAACCTTAAGTGCAACAATCAGCTGGTAACTAGTCAGCCAGCTGCCCCAGACTCGGCACAGGTGTAAGATAGCCCACCACTGGCAGAGATGCATGCGTGGGCAGGAAGTGGTGAGGGGAAGCCAGGAGGTCAGCAGGGGAATTTCAAGGAAGCATAAAAACCCTAAGTGTGTAACTGAGTGGGACACTCAGTTCGGTCTGAGTCGCCCATTTGGAAATCTTCCAAGAGTACTTTCCTTTTGCCAATAAACTTCTGCCTGCTTTTCTGTCTCTCATCTGAAATCTTTCTTTTGAGAGATCAAGAACCTATGTCTTCATAACACCACTGCCACTCAGGTGACAATACCACACAACTCATCTATCTAAAGTGTATAACTCAATAGTTTCTAGTGTATTCACATATTTGTGCAACAATTAGCACCACTGTCAATTTTAGAATTTTTTTTTACCTCCAAAAAAGAAATCCCATACTGTTTAGGTGTATCAACCTCCACCACTATCCCTCTAAGCCCTAAGCAGCCATCTATAGATTTGACTGTTCTAACTATTTTATATAAAAGGAATTAGGTAGTATGTAGTTTTTGTGACTTCTTTCACTTAACATAATGCCAAGGTCATTTATATTGTAGCATATATCAACATTTTTTGTTTTTTTTTATTAATGGCTAAAATAATATCCACGTACCTACAAGTTGTGGTTCATTCGTTTTGAGGCTATTCAAATTTCTTACCTCTAAAAAAACTTGTATTTCCATTAACACCTGTTTTTCTTACGGTAAAGAAACCTAAAGTATTGTTGACTATATGTACAATACTGTAAGCAGATCTTTAGAAGTTGTTCATCTTGAATGAGCACTGACTCATTTTCTTTCCCCTAGTCCCTGACAAGCACCAATCTACTTTCTACTTCTAAGAGTTGACTACTTTAGATACTTGATATAAGCGGTATCATGCATGGCATTTGTCTTTCTGTGACTGATACAAGTTGTTTATTTGTTCTATAGTTGATGGGCACTTGGATTTTTCTTTTTTGCTTTATTATGTATAATGCTGCTATAAACATTACTATACATATTTTTATGTGGACATATGTTTTTATTTCTCTTGAGTATATACTTAGGAATACAACCGCAAAGTCATACATTAACTATATTTAACAATTTGAAGGACTGTGAGACTGTTTTCCAAAGTATCTGCACTACTTCATATTTTCAACAATATTTTGTGAGGGTTCTATTTCTCCACATCCATCACTTTTACTTTTATTATTTGACTACTTGATTGTAGCCTTATTAGTGGTGTGAAGTGTTACTCATTGTGGTTTTGATTTTTTATTTCCTTGATCACTAATGTCAGATAATAAGATGAGGCTTCCAGAAATTGCCACAGAGACAATAATGTGATTTGGAATCATAACACCATAGATTCATGGAATCCTGGGGTTAGAGTCATGAAAACAGACAAACCTTTAGTCCAATCTCCCTTAATTTTCTGTAGCTTTAAAATTTTCTCATCAAATGCATTCTTTTTAATTAAATGTATCAAATACATGGATGTGACAAAGTCAGGTAGAAAGAGAACTTACAAAAAAAATGAAGCCATCTTTTCCTCCCCTCCCCTCTTCATCCTACACTTAACAACCAAACCAGTCATCATCTGTGTTTACCTTTTTTCAGTTTTAATTCTGATTAAATATATACATTGAATTATGGAAAATTTTTATAGTTACATTAAATTATCTCTAACACATACATATTATCTATAGGCTCCAATTTACTTCTTCCTCACTTTTAGCAATTACTGGTTGTTTCTCAATGTTTTAACTTTATGTTCTTCTGTTTGACAAATGTCTGAGCTCAATAAAGAAATACTGGTGGCAGAACCTGCTGGTCTCTTAAAAAAAAAAAAAAACCAAAACCAAAACCCCCAACACCATCCCCCCGCAAAAAAACCCCAGACCCTATTTTCTCTGTAAGCTGGCAGGTGATCATGCACATGGAAGTAAACTCAGCTAATCAGTGCACCATCCTGAAGTTTTGATTCTGTAGTGATTTAGGAAATCAGAAAATCGAGGGTACATTATCACAGTCAACATCAACCTTTGCCAGCATTAGTATCAGTGCAACAATGGAGTTCAATGCTCGGTAGTGGTATTACAAGATTGAACTCACTGTGAGAGACCATTTCGGATGTGGTTCTATGGTCTGAATGCTTAAAATTTTATGACATTATCACCCGGAGAAATACTGTATTTCTTAACCTTAGTAGCTTGCCTAATGCAAATGCCTAAGTTGACAAATGAACTTAATATACATAAATTAACATAAGATTTCCTGCTATGTTGATATTTAATTATCCTCTTTTCAGCCCATCTTCTCTCTTCTGCCTTTCATCACACTTGCATATTCCAAATCCCGAATCTTTGGATTTCTTCTCTCTCCATTACCACACTTTGGGCATATTTAGGTGGTAGATTTTATTCCACCTGACATTATTCTACCATTTCTAAGTGTGATAGTTCACACTTAGTAAACTATCATTTCCTGATGGCTCAACGCTCATTATTCTGTTATAAATTTATTGTCCTTTAAAAAATTCCATTTGTAAGTTTTAAAGTAAGAAAAAATGGTGTAAGCTCACGTGGCCATCTTGAAATAGTAGCTTAAATGGTGGCCTTTTCATTTTATAGCTGCTAAATTCCAGGGTTAGTCACTTTTTACTGCATAAACTATTTTTGACTCTTTTGTATCTATAGCTGCTTTTTCCATTTTCTAAATGAATATTTTACACCAGGAGGTCACTGACAAGTTCACCATAGTGTACAAACAATTTGAATATTTATCTTAGTCAGGAGTCTGTGGCTGTTGCTGTGTCTTTGCAGTGAGTTCTGGCAGAACTAGTGAGTTCTGGCAGGAAAAGAACACTACCAGTTACCTGACATATCCATACCATTTGAGAACTTCACCATACAGGCTGTTATACTAGCATTCTTTTCCTAGCAGCGATCATAAGATTTTTGAAATTTTTTCATTTTTCAGAAGAATGTGCGGTACACTTTTAAAGATTTTCCCATATGAAATTCTAATCATTAACCCAAATATACCCTCCTCCTTTACCAGCATGGCCTCAAAGTTAAATAAGTTAAATTAATAAACTCTGAGCAAGCACTGTCTGATTAGGATTTTAACAAGTATTATATGCTTTAATATGTAACTACTGCCTGCTGAACTCCAATTATATTTTTATTGCCAATGTAATAATGTTAATTTAGCACAGCTCATAAAAACCTCAATGGAAAGTATGAGAACAGACATTTCACCACTGAACTTCACCAAATGAATCAAGTCCTAGCAATTCTTCTTTGGCTTGGGGACACCTTGGCCTGATTAAATCAGCTGTCCTTTCCAGCTAGGATTTTCTCCCTGTTAGCCCTGGCACTGGCACTGCCCTATACCCACATGAATAGGTTACCTACTATCTCTGGTTTGTTTTCTTACTGATAAGGATAAGCTTTTAATGTCTTACCTGAGAAATTCTGAGAAGACAGTGGCAGGTGATACCCAAATCCCCACAGAAAACCAGAGTAACAAAATAGCAAAACCAAAACCCCATGGGTATTCATAACCAAATCACTTGAAGAGGCATTCTTGGGAAATCTGAAATACAAATGGGTAAGGACAAAACAGGCTACTGTGTAACCACAACACCTACACAGCATCAGCATCTATGCAACAAGAAGCAAAGGAAAGTAACAGGGCATGTGATTATAGAAGAACCTCAGAGTAGCCAACATTCACTGGAAATCGTGGTGGGTCAACTGAGTACAGTAGCTAAACCAGGAAGGAATTTTGTAAAGTCCAGTAAGTGGGTGAATCCAAGAGGCCTAGATAAGATTAAAGGGTTGAAGCTAACTGCTATGAACTTCTGAAATTCATCTCCCAAGGCTCTCTTCCAGGACTCTATGTTGAAGAGAAACATCTGGTAATAAAAAGCAAAATTGTCAGGATAGAGACAAGGCAAAGAGAAAACTGAGGGAGGGAAACAGAGAGAGAAAACCTTTGGAAGCAAGCTGCTACATTTCCGAATGTTACACAAAATAAAAGAAAAGGAAGCTCAGTCAACTCAAAAGCACAACTACTTAAAAGTTCAGGAAAACTAATGTTTCACAAAAGTGAGTAACGGAGTATTTAATCCATTTTGAATCTTTCCTTTTGTGTGGCGGAAGAAGGGAGTCTAGTTTCATTATTCTGCACATAAAAACCAGAGGTGAAAAACAAGAGCAAAGCAAAAACATTTAACTGTTCTTCAGTAAACATATTGGTGCTGTTAGTACCGTTATCCTGAGACTTAACTAAGATTTTTGGTGTGAAAGAAAGGTCACAGAGATGTAATACAAGAGGTTAACTAAAAAATGTTGACTTGAATCAGAATGAATTCCTGAGGTATTTTAATTATTTTCTTAAAATACACAAGCTCAATTAATGTATATCTCATTACTTAATGTATAAACAAATAATAAACATTTAATATATTGATATGCATAGTGAACATACATTTGATGAATTATATATTTCCTCACTGTTCATTAAAGATGTCCAGAAACAAGACCAACACAGTAACAACAAATAAACCCAGTGTCCAAGTTGGAATCTTGAAATACTACTTGCTAGTAAAAAGAAAGCAAGTTTCTTCAAGAAACAGCCATTCCAGCTGTGGAGCGGAAAATGTATAAGGTGAGCCTGAAACATCCTGCTTTAGTGAAGCTATTCAAGATTATTGGGGTACAGAGTTACCTACCATATGGTCCAGCAATTCCCCTCCAAGAGAATAAAACGTCCACACACACATAAATGTTCATAGTAGCAATACTGACAACCCAGAAGTAGAAACAACCCAAATGTTCATCAACTGATGAATGTATATAAAATGTGGTATAATGGTAGTTCATCAAGGAAAATAAAAGAAGTCCTGATACATGCTATAAGACAGTGCACATTTTCAAGGTTTGCCTAAGTGAAAGAGGACAGTCACAAAGGACACCATATTGTATGATTCCCTTTATAAGAAATGTCCAGAATAAGTCGGAGGGAAAACTGGGAAAGAGGGACAAAGGGCGTGGGGTTTCTTCTTTGGGTAATGAAAATTTCTAAAACTGATGCACAACTCTGTGAGTACACTAAAACAAACATCCAACTGTATATTTTAATAGGTAATTGTACACTTTTAACAGAAATGTATGGTATATGAATGAATCATACCTCACAAAGGTGGTAAAGACAGGGCAAGAAACAAGTATTTATCCTTCCTTTCAAATATGAACTGTGCCACTGGGTGTCCAAATAGTATATGAACCACAGCACTTCATTATAAAAAGACTCCAATTTATAAATGATTAAGAAATGATAGAATTAGAGTAACAAAATAAATAAAAGGACCGAGGTATTGAATATCAACAGCTGGTAATACCACAAAAAGAGAGACAACCAGATATTAGGTAGCTCCTGATGAGAGAACATAACACCACCTGTACTTTTGCCAAAGGGATCTAATAGGAATCTGATCAAGTTTCAGGATCCAACTGGCAATTTGCAGGGATGCAAGAACAAAGGAATGTGATAAACTGCACCATGAGTATACAATGAATAAATTCCGGATAGCTGGAAATGCTTCAGGTCTAATGCCCTAGGTCTTTCAACAGATAAAATTTAGGGATAGAAGGGAAAAACCTATATATTGAAATACTTAAAAGACCTATCAAATTTTTAATAACAGGCAAAACTAAACTGTGGTATTTAGGAACTCAGAATTGGGTGGTAAAACTATAAATGAACTTAAAAAAGGGACTACTGTAACAAAAGGATACTGGTTACTTTGTGGAGGGAGGGGGTTGATAGCAAAATGGGGCACATGGGGGCACTTCTGGGGCAGTTAGCAGTTTCTTCAATTTAGTGGGATTTACAAGGTTGTTTGCCTCATACTTCATTAACCTATACATTTGGTGGTTTTATATGATTGTGTTATATTTTATAACAATAATAATAGTAATAATAATAACAATAATAAGCACTTCACCTCGCATATGCATGATTTTGCCTCAGCAGTAAATAAAGGACACCAAGTATATGGAATACAATAGGGTGTGAGTAAAACTCAAAGGATAAGATTAGAGATAAAAATTTAGAAGTCAAAGAGTGAAGTTATTTGGGAAATGCTTTAAGAAGTTTGTCATTTTGGCTGAGTCATAAAATCTGACAGACCACTGTCACATGAAAAACAGAAAGCACCACATAGAAAAAAAGGGGGGGCAGGATGTACGATGCATAAATGATAAGACTGACATATGGTAGAAAGAGGAATTGGGGCCTCATTTTCAAAGAACTTTATTGGACTTTGTTCCAATGAGGTAAGCAAACCAAAACCTGAGAGTACTTACATTTACTTGTCTACTCATTTCCTCAGGAATCACTGGCATCAACTGTTAGTGTGCCTTATTTCTTACACATATTCGTGTAGGACAAAAGTGAGAGAACTACAGATTAGGCAATAGATCTGAGTTCAAACGCCAATCACACAATGGCTGCTTAGATTTTGGATAAGTCACTTAGTAAATGCATTTGTTTTCTCAGGAGGATAATACTTTAGCTGAGATAAGTAAAGTGCCAGTTACATAGTGGGATCTTAAATTTTCATCCAGGCAATTTAGTTAAAAAAGAATTTAATCCCTAAATTTATAATCCAGGGATCTATTTTTGGTTAGTATCTACTGATTTGAACAGCAAAGATACAAAGTTCTTTCATAACTGCCAGAAAGTTCTACTGGATAGCACTGCAGTATTTCCCAGTAGTATTAATAGATTTTTGAACATAAGATTATCTTTAGACTATGTGTTTTACTAATTAAAAGGCAGAAGTAGAAAGGGGTTTAATAGAAACAACCACTCAGATTTCACAATACCAGAACATTATCAGACATGCAGGGGAACAAAGCAAAAATCAGACCAGTGGTCTTCCAGTTGAGAAGCCATTAGTATCACCTGGCAAGCTTCCCAGGTCAAGAATCCCAGGTACCACATTCTGGTCAAGAATCCCAGGTACCACATTCTGATAACACAGGTCTAAAGCACAGTCCAGTAAAGCATATTTTTAATGAGCACCCTGATAATTCTGATGCAGGTAGTTGATAAAGCACAACTGGCACAACACAAAAGCTTTACACATACTGCTTTCATTGAGAAATTTCAGCACTATGAAGAGGTTTTTAGAAATAGATACTTGAGGTAGATATAGTGACAACTACATGAGCTATGTACTCCAGATCTGGTTGTGATTTTGCTTTTGTCACTCTGTTGGTATGTGAATTTAGACAAAGTATTTTGTTTATGATTATCTTCCTTATCTGAATTAAAGAGTACATCAACTTCAAATAAATGTTTAGGAACCACACGCCAAAGTAAACCCAAGAAAGAAAAACAAACAAAAAACCCCAAGAACTGTGCCCATGATCTCAGTAAATAAACACAGGGTGACACTTATCTCCAGATGAGCATGAAGATAATGAAAAGCAAAATTAGAGGCTAGTAGATTTAACAAACTTAACAAAATTAGAACATAAACAAAATTAGAAGGCAAATTAGAAAAATATATTTATTAATATGGTGTCAAATTCATAACAAACTCAAACAAGAAGCTAAGAAACACAGTATTTCACAGAAAGGCAACATTTATTAACAAACTAAATTTAAACTTTAAATTTCAAAATGTTTCCCTAAAACCCTCAATTAAAAAAAATTACAAATGTGATCTTTGTTCTCAAGGTCCTTAAGGAATTACATATGAAGAGGCAATTTCTTACTGAATAGATGAAATTCACCAAGCACTCAAAATCAATCTAGTGAAAAATAACCTAGTTTTAGTCTCCTTCCCTCACTTAACTCTTTGGGTTAATGCAGGGTTTTCTCAACCTCACCACTACGGACATTTTGGACCAGGTAACTTTTTGTTAATGGGGTTCTGTCCTGTACAATGCAGGATATTTAGCAGCATATGGCTTCTATCTATGAGATGCCACCGGCACCCCTTCCCCCCATTATGAAAATCAAAAACGTCTGTGGACACTGTCAATTGGGCTAAATTGCCCCAGTATAGATACAATCAGTCAGTCTAAATATACTATCCCTTCTGGTGCCATCTTAAAAATTACTCCCCCAGAAGGAGTCACACTACCCCAACAAGGATGAGTCTAATTCTGTATGCTGCTGTATGCCAGATCTAAGAACTGTGTAGGGAGGATTTCTGTGCTGAAAATATACATACATACACGCCTGAAGAAGCAAAATGTATTTCTGAAAGGGCACACAATTACCCTAACAACATGGTATAGGGCAGGAGGCTTAGACACTTGGATTGAAGGAAAGTTTATCATATTTCTTTTTGTATTGTTTTCACTTACTATATGCCTACATTTATTTTCAATTAAAAAAGAAAACATTGTAAGTGTGTCTGTGGGGAAGATGTATGTAGAAGAAAATATAAGAGGTCATTCAAAAGAGCGACAGGTAACAAGATTTGATCCATTCTATTGGTAAATAGTTGCTGAATATCTGCTCTGAGAGGTACTGGTAACACAAGTAAGCAAAGCCCAAGAGAAAGAACACAAAAACCCTGCCCTTCACAGCGCTACCTTCTAGTTTGTAGTTTAAATGTGTGCGTGTGTGTGTGTTGGAGGGGGGTGGCGTTTTTACATTTAACTTTATATTGCTATGTTTGCGAAAAATTAAGAGATTTCACAATAAAAACCTAAAGCAAAACCCTTTGGCTAACCAATTCTCCCCAAATGTCTTCTTTCACAAAAGGCAATCATGCATGACAATTTTATGAGTAACCAACCTATTATAAATAAGCACACTGTAAAGTGGATAAAATTTACTTTTAAAAAACGGTTTGATCCCGGTCAGGGCACATACAAGAATCCACCAATGAATGCATAAATAAGCGGAACAACAAATTCATGTTTATCTCTCCCTCCTCCCTACCTCTAAAAGCAATTTAAAAAATTTTGAGAATGCTATATTATCAAAGAAAGAGATAGTAAGCACTTTTCTAGATAGATTAAAAACCTCCAATTTTCAAATGATATCTACTAGTCAAGAAAAGCCAAGTCAATTGAGAAAAGATTAATACTGTCAGTAAAAAGTGGTAATCCAAAATTAGCACAAATATGTCTGCTTATGTATAGAAGCTGATCAATCAAACTTAGCAGTATAAAATCTAACTCAGATATGAGACAGATGATGCATTCATTCTTAGAAGTCATTATAGTCATTCCTTAAAATCCCTAGTCTTGAATATTGTCCTTAACCAATCACGTACCCTTGGAACCTTAAACAGAATTATAGCACACTTAAATTTGGCATATTATGTACAGTTCTGATCGCTGCAGTGCTAAAGAGGCAAAGGAACTAAGGGAAGTGCTATGACAATAGACCATAACCAACAAAATACTCAGAAAAGACTGTGCTCTTTACAACCTGATCTTAAGAGAACTCATTAGACTTGGAATATACAAACAAATGCACTGTAAACTTGTCCAACCAAGTTAATGAGTAGAGTTGTCTAACCAAATTAAAGAGAAACTGGGTCAAAACCTAACTAAAATGGACCTTGGGGAGGATGCTCTCCCACAATATACACCTTGGAGGCACTGTTGGTTCCAAGGCTTTTCTATTTTACTAGATTTTTATTGAGCTTGATCCAGTAAGAGCCATTCTTCAATTACTAATCCCAATTACATAAACCTCATTGCATCCAGTGAGCAAAGGGCAGATTTATCTAACTAGGTTACATACAAAAGTCACTTACTGTTGATTGTGATCCAACTCTCCAAAAGAAAATGACAATGCAATTCAATGAGTTTCTGGGTCACAAAACATGTTGAAACTGATTTTATTCTTCAATACAACAGCACTTAGGTTTTATAGAATTTTTTACGTTTAAAATTTGTCAATGTGGGAAAAATGAAACCACATAAACAGTAAAAAGTATTTTAATATAATTAATGCATGATACTTATTAAAACTAGACACAGTTTGTCACCAGCATCTTAAAATTTAAGCGTGTTAGGGTTTAATTTACTCAGTGATGTTCAGTTTACTTTGTGAGGACTCATACTTTTCGTAAGTTTATTATCCCATTCCATATAATCCTATAAATTTTTTTTCCCCAATGATGTGGGGAAGTATGAATTTCAAAGTGACTCACATTTAATTTGAGGCCACCCCTTCCCTCTAAAAGAATAAGGAAAAAGGATAAAAGAGTGAGGCTGTACATCTGATTTAAGTGCACCAACAGAAATATTAAAACCACTTTTGATTTAATAGCAAAAGTAAAAATAATTTGATATGAATGGTGAAATGTTACTTTTTAAAATGGAGATTAACATCAGATTTCAATTATCCAGATTTCAATAATAAGTCAATGTAAAATGCTTAAGTTTACTGCCATGCACATATTAAGATGACACTAAGTAGGGTAATAAAAATTAAACCTCTAGCTTTTTATTGAACAATGGCATTTAAATAAAATGGTGAAAGTTAGAATGCAAGTGACCTGTAGTTCACCAGCAACTTAAAGCTGTGAATTTTAGCTGTAAGCAAGATAGTTGTTTTAAAGCACACCAACCAGGCCATAGAGACAAATTATGAAAGAGGGAAGGTTCAAAATGAGAAGTGTAGTCTTATGGAGAGATCATTTCTTAGAAGAAAAAAAGTAAGCCTGATTCAGCAAATGGGACATCTGTAGCCACATAAAGAATGTGTAGAGCTATTTTGACTTGATTTCTACCAGCATTTTCCAGGGCTAAAGGAAAGCCACATTTTTATTACTATTCATTAGTTCACTACTGCCACTGGAGACAATTTAAATAAAAATTTAATTCTCTCACCCTGGCTGGTGTGGCTCAGTGGATTAAGTGCCAGCCTGTGAACCAAAGGGTCACTGGTTTGATTCCCAGTCAGGGCGCAAGCCTGGGTTGCAGGCCAGGTCTCCAGTAGGGGGTCCGAGAGAGACAACACCACATTGATGTTTCTCTCCCTCTCTTTCTCCCTCCCTTCCCCTCTGTCTAAAAATAAATTTAAAAAATATTAAAAAATTTACTTCTCACAATCTAAATATTATTACCAAAAAAGCTTCCTCTCTCTTCCATAACACCATCACTCACCTAAGTTCTTTGCACAATACATACTAGGAAAATGCAAGCAGATCGGGAATCACACAAATTTGAGAGAGAAAGAGTAGAACAAAGAATGTGAGACGAAAACACATACAAAAAAATATACTGTTCAAGAATAACCTATATGTCAATCTAATAAACCAAGTCAGACTTATGATCAGACTATATTAAAACAGGAATCAATCTAAATTATGACGCTTTTCCTTTTAATTAAGAAAAAATTAAGAACCTTTCAAAGACTGTTTTCGTAGCACAAAGGTCCTAATGACAACCCACAAATAGCATAAAGTCTTCCCTGGTACACTTTTCTACCTACACCTATTGGAACAGCATTCTAAAAATAGCTGTGATTAAAAGACCAAAAAATACAGTGAGAATTAAGGTAGGATTAAGTATCTCTAAACAATACACAATTTTCTTTGTTAACAGATGCAATATAGTATGTATCTTACTCTGAAAAGAACAGACCAAATTGACAACTTCCATAACTTAAAATAAAAACTTCAACTAAACACCATTACTAAATTTACAGATTATGTTCAAAATCAGTCTCAGTATTGCAGAAGTTTTACTTCAAAATTACACCCTGCCCCCCAACATGTTAGAAGCAAGATTTGACGTTTGAATCACCAAAAATTTAAGCAACTAATGCTAATGTGTGATAAAGAGGAATGTTTGACATCTTAAATTATTGTGTTAGCAAATGAAGTATTTCTGGTGAACATGTAATTCTTTCAAAAGGCCATTTCAAACTAATGTTACAATTAAGTCCTAGTCACAATATTTGAAACAATACGAGTCCGATACAATTAAGATGTACAACAGAATGACTATAGGCTTGCCCAAATTACACTGTACAGTACTATTTGAAATTATAAGTATAAAATTTAAATGAATATCGATTTAATAATCCTTCAACCAAAGAAATGTTCCTTATTTATCTTTTAGTTCAAAGGACCTGGCAGAGCCTAACAGTGTCTGGCAGCTTGTAATCACAAAATTTTAAAAATCCCAGAAACTCTGCCAACTGAAACAAAATATTCATCTTGAGATTTACCTCCAGTATTAGAACACTAAATCCAAAAGTAAAATCCATAACCGACTTTTTTCCTGCTTATCAACTAACTTAAAATTTGGTTGTAGTAAAAACAGACAATAAAATAGTACTTACGTTTCTATTGAATTTGGTGAAAGAATGGTACATATAAAACCTGTGCATATAAACAATCGCAGTGTTTATTGTAAGCTGAGAGCTGAAACGTAACATTTAGGAAATACGTGAGAAAAACGAGATCTCATTTTCAAAACAATTTCGATAGAAAATTCCCGTTCACACAAAAACAAACCAAAACTCGTTAAAATAATAAAGGCCGGCAGGGTGGTGAAGGCTCGACGCCAAATTAATAGTAATAACAACTCTAAGCACTTCTTTCTAATATTACTACTAAGCGAGTCCAGCTAGCATTTATCAATAGCTACGACTGACTAACCCCAAAATCAAACAGTTGAAACGCGCGCTCACATTTGTACAAAAACACGCCAAAGACCTCCAGTGGGTTCCCAAGGTACAAGAGAACCGCCATCAAACAGGCAAGGAACGCGGGGAAAGGCTGCGAACGCTTAAGACGCCTTTCAGCATCGCTAACCTTCCTACCGCCCATCCCCTTCATGGACGAGACCAAGCGGCCGTCTCTCATCTGCGATAATCCTCCGATTCGCGCTTCGGCAGTACTCCCTTACCCCGCCGCCACCACCACGCGCGGCCCCAAACAGGTTACACAACGCAGCCTCCCAACCGCATTCCCGGACTCCTCTCTCTCACCCCTCCTCCGCTGGCCTCTCGCGGCCTTCGGAGCCCGAGCCCCTCCGAAGGCAGCGGCGCCATGTTCGCGGAGCACCAAGCCCGGAGACAGGGCGAGTACTGAAGGGGACCGGGCGTGAGCAGCGAAGGGCCAGAGGAAAGGATACACGTTGAGACGTTGTCCCATTTCCTGGATAAGGTTAGCCGCCTGCTGGCGGTACGAGAGCTCCTTATCCGCCTCCACTCCGCAGCGGCGGCTCGGCGTGTTTTCCAGCTGTTCTCGAGTAAAGAACCAGCGAGCAGAAGCTCCACGGCCCGACGCCATGACACTTCCTCCTCCGCCCGCTCCCTAACCCACACCCCCACCCCTGCCGGCTCGCGGTCTCCCCGCCAAGGCCGCGCGACCCCGCCCCACTCCGCTCGCCGTAGACGACGCCCTGCCCCTTTTCTACCCCAGCCGCTGCCGCGCGCGTGCGCGGGGGCCGCCCTATCGGCTTTCGCTAGTCTTTTGCTTTCTTTTTTTCTGCTCCTGCCTCGCTTTCGCGTAGAGGCCCATAATGCTCCGCGCCGCTTGTCATTTGGAAGCGCCCGAAGGTGGGGGTCGGCGGAAGGAAAAAAAGGGTCGGCGCAGTGCATGCCGGATGTAGGATTGGCGAGGCAAAGGGGCGGATGGGGGAGAGGTAGGCGGGCGGTCGGTGAACACTGGAATGGCGGTGGGTTCTCTGGTCAGGAGTGTGGTGGCTCTTTAAAAGTAGAGAAACCTTCCTCCGCAGCGACCCGTCAGAGCCTTA
This sequence comes from Micronycteris hirsuta, assembly GCA_004026765.1. Classification (NCBI taxonomy): domain Eukaryota; kingdom Metazoa; phylum Chordata; class Mammalia; order Chiroptera; family Phyllostomidae; genus Micronycteris; species Micronycteris hirsuta. The sequence goes on along the minus strand of PVJI01002301.1, from coordinate 67,632 downwards.
ACTTTTCTCTGACGTTGGTCCACGCAATCGCGTAGGCTCACGACTCCCGTGGGCAGGACAGCCTCTGCCCAACCGGCGGCTCTGGGAAGGACTTAGCTGGGAAACTATGCTTAAATAATAACGCTTCACCTGTGTGTCGCACTTTAGTGTCTTTACGACGTTATCTTGTTTGAGGCACACAACCACGCAGGCCATTGGTTTGTCTTTTGCTAATTGCTTGCCAAAGGTTATGCAATTAGGACGTCGAGGAGCTGACTTTCCAGAATAGGTTTCAAGTCCCTATCAGTAATGTTTTTAAATCTCGCTATGATTTTTTAAAAGGGTAGAAGCAGATAGTACAAGAGAGGCTGCGTAAAAATTTTGTCTTTAGTATTCAATACAGAAACACCGCACATGTCTGTTAATTAACTTCTCAAGTTCATGTAAGAAAGTGCCGCAAAGCTCCACTCTGGGCATGGGTAGGTCTGTGGCTCTGAGCCAATGCCTATTGTGTATGAAAATTTCTAAATTAAAAAATTTAGCACTACAGGATATAGTCGAACATACTTCTAAAAGGCAACAGGTATTTCTAAATGAGTTCCTGATTAAAACTCCAGGCTTTTGCCATCATTTGGGGGTTCCTATGCTCAGTACGCTGCTGGATGTTGGCTCTGTCCCCACCACATTACAGAATCCAGGTATTGATATGGTTGCAGTAGGTAGTTATGAATAGTTGTCAGAATAACTGCATTTCTTGTTAGTCTCATATCTTATGTTGCCTAGAAGTTCCAGGATTGATGTAAAGTGAAATTTATAAAGTGCCAACTCCAATATTCATAATGGTAAAAGCTTTAAACAAATTAGGAATAGGCGGGAACTTCCTCATCTTGAAGGCATTTGTGAGAACCCTGCAGCTAGCATTATACTTAGTGATGAGAAACTAGAAACTTTCCTGCGAAGTCAAGGATATCTCCTCTCCCTGCTCCTTTCAACATTGCATTGGAAGTCCCAGTAAATAAGAAAAGAAAAAGAAAGGTAAACATTGGGAAGGAAGAAATAAAACTATGTTCACAGATGGCAATTGTTTATGTAGAAAATCTCAAAGTGTGAAAAAAGCTGCAACTAATGAGTCAGTATAGGAAGATTATAAAATATAAGATTTATGTATGAGTCAATGTATATCAGCAATGTGCAATTGGAATTTGAAATTTAAAACAATATGGTTTACAAAAAGTAATAGGTATAAATCTAACATGTACAGAATCTATATGTAGAAAACTACAAAATTCTGATTAAGGAAATGAAAGAAGATCTAAATGGAGGGTTATTCTGGTTCCGGGATTAGAAGACTATCATTAGATACCAATTCTTTCCAACTTGATCTGTAGATTCAATGTAATCTCAATCAAAATTTTAAAGTTATTCTATAGATAGCAACAAATTGATTCTAACATGTATATGGAAAGACAAAAGACCCAAAATAGCCAACATAGTACCAAAGAAAATGTTGGGCTATCCAACCTCAAAACTGCAGTAATGAAGACAGCATATATCAACAAAAGAAAAGGCACATGGGTCAATGGACCAGAGCAGAGATCCCAGAAATAGAACCACACAAATATATTTTACTGATCTTTGACAAAGGATCAAAAGAAATTCAATGCAGAAAGGACAATCTTTTCAACATATGATTCCAGAACAACTGGACATTCATATGCAAAAAAAGAAAAGAATCTACACGCAGACCTTATCTGTCACAACAATTGTCTCTATGTGAAACTTCTAGAAGAAAACACTGAAGAAAACCTAGGCAACCTTGTGATGGCAATGAGTTTTTAGATAAAACACCAAAAGTGTTATCCATGAAAGAAAAAAGTTGGACTTCATTAAAACTAAAGATCTTGGGTCTGCAAAAGACACTGTTGAGGGAGTGAAAATACAAGAAGAAAATCTTTGCAAAATACATTACTGATATAGGACTTTTATGCAAAATATGCAAAGAACTCAAAACAATAAAATCTATTTTGAAAATGGGCTAAAGAGGTGAACAGACACAAAGAAGATATACCGATGGCAAATAAGCATATGAAGATATGTTCGCATTATAAGGGTATTCTCAAGTGTTTATAATTGCAAAAGACTGGAAGCATGGTTGTTTATGACATGAGGATTTGATGATTGTGACACATCTATGCAATGAAATACTTATTCAGCTGTTAAAAAGAAGGCATCAAAGTGCTGAAAGAAAATAAACTCCCAATGAAGAAAACTCTCCCTGGCAAAGTCCTTCAGAAGTGAAGGAGAGGTGGAAATTTGTGAACAAGCAAAAGCTAAGAGAGTTCGTCACCACTAGACTGGCCTCATAAAAAATGTTAAAGGGACTTTTTAAAGCTGAGAAGAAAGGGCTCCAATTAGTAACAGAAAAACATGAAAGTGTAAATTTCACAGGTAAAAGTAAATATGTTGTATAAGAATAATCTAATATAAAGGTGCTGGGTTAATCACATAAAGTGAGTACGAAGGTTAAAAGACAAAGTATTAAAATAACTAACTACAATAATTTGTTAATGGATATACAAGATAAAAACATGTAAACTGTGACCTGAAATATATTAAATGTGGGGGGGGGGTGATAAAAATGTAAGACTTTAGGATGTGTTCAAACTTGAGTTTCATCAACCTAAAATAGACTTATACAAAAAAAAACAGGAATAGACTCACAGAGAACAAGGTGATGATTGCCAGATGGGAGGGTAGTTGGGGAGCTGGCTGAAAAAGGAGAAGGAATAATAAATACAAATTGGTAGTAACAAAATAGTCAAGGGGATGTAAAGTACAGTGTATGGAATATAGTTAATAGTATTATAATAACTATGTATGCCGTCAGGTGGGTACTTGAAATATCGGGGAGAACACCTTGTAACCTACATTATGCTGTAACATACACTATGCTGTACATCTGAAACTAATACAAAATAATATTGAATGTCAACTGTAATGGAAAAATAAATAAAATAGACTTACCAAAAAAAAAAAGAAGGCACCTTATATGTGCAACCACCCCCAAAATAGTAAGCAGGGGGGAAAAGCAAGATTCTACTGTTTTCAGAAAAATAAAGGAATAGGTACATGTAAATATTTGTATAATCATAGACTATCTTTGCAAGAACAGACAAACACAAAAACAGTTAAAATTGGTTCTTTCTGGGACACATAGGTCAAATTTGATTTTTTTGAACTCTTCTAATGTGTTCATGTATTGACTTTTCAAAAATACACTTTATATTTTTATTAGGTTTTGAGCAGTGTTTTATATTCAGAAATAGAAACTTCAACACACTTTTGTTCAATTTTGATTGGAAAAAAGCCTCAGAATTGTTTCTTTAAGTTAAACAAATTGAGCTAATCTTAAGTAATTGCTTAAATATAGGTTCAAGTTTTCTGGCTGGAAAATATAAATGGAGTTGTCAGAACTGGCTTCCTTTTTAGGAGAGGTCGAAAAGATGAGCAAGGGTAGAGTAAAAAGAAGAGAAACGCTTGAATGGCTATGAATGGCTGTTCTTTGGAATCTGATGGTGCTGGGATTTTTCCATCGGGGATTTATTTTGGAGTACTTACACTAGATAACAAAGGAGATTTCAGACAAAAAGCGATTTTCCTGAGAGTCATTTTGCAGATTCTTGTTATAAGCAGTGTTGTTTTAGGGCCAGATGGGTCTTCTCAAAATTCAACTGTAGTTATGTCACCCCTTACTTAAAAACTTCATTGCTTTTTGATAATAGATAAATTCCTCAGCTGACTTACGACCTCATGTGATCTCACTACTTTATACCAAAAACATCTTGCTTTATTACCTCTAGCCTCAGTGGTCTTATTTCTTGCCATGTTCTCTCCTGCCATAAGGGTGTCGTTTATGCTGTTTTCTATGTCTGGCACTCTTCTCTGTCCTCTTTTGGCTCTTCTCTGTTCTTTCCATCCCATCTTAAGCAACATCTCTTCTGGAAATTCTGTCTTCAACTCTGACTAGGCCAAATCCCTTAGTATAAGCTCTCTATACACTATATGCTTCTTCATAGCTCTTGGTAGCAATTTTATACTGATTTGTTGCCTGTTTGACACCTACCTCCGTAACTAGATTATAAGCACCATTGAGAGCAGGAACCATGTTTATTTTTACTTACATTATCCCAGCACCCAGCATGGGTCTTGGTACGTAACAAGCACTCGATATGTGCTGTTGAATGCATGTGAATGAGTGCATGAAGGCATAGTTCCTGCTCTCGAGGAAGTCCCAGTCTGGTTGGAAGATAACAATTGCAATTTAAAATGAGAAGTGTGCTCTATTAGAGATATAGTTTTTAAAAGGAGGATATATTGATCAATGAAATTTTCAAACCTAGAAACCATCACTTTAGGTCATGAGGAATTTTGAGAAGGGGAGTAATGTGATCAGATATGTATTTTGGAAATCTTCCTCTGGCACCCGGGTAGAAGATGGATTATGCCAGATTAAGTGAGACAGAGGTGTAAATAAGAGATTATTTCTATACTCTTGGTGAGAGATGAGGACCTGACCTTATTTAGAAGCCATAGGGAAGAAAAATAAGAAAAGATATAAAAGTGGTAGAATTTATTGGGTTGTTGACAGATTTGATATGGATGAAGGAGAGGATTTAGGTGACTGGGTGATGCCATCACTGAGAGTTTGTATTTTAGGAAGTAGAACTTACTTTTGGGATAAAGAGATTGAGTTACATTTGGGCATATGATTCTGTAAAGTACCATAGTAGTATAGCTTTGATTTTTTTTTTTTTAATGCCTAAAGCCTGTGAGGACTTCTTGAAACATTATCTTCCCTTGACTTCAGAATACCACATTTTTGTTTGTTTTCCTCCCATTTCACTGGCCACTACTCAGTGCCCAATGCTGGCTCCTCCGTCTGATCTCCCAAGTTTTGGCAAATCCCAGGAATTAGTCCTGGGTTCTTTTGGTTCTCTCTACTTTTTCTCCAGGTGATTTCACCCAGTCTTATTTCTTTAAATACCTTCTATACACTGATGACTTCTCCCCAACCTCTCTCCTGCATTCCCCAGGCTGATTAGCAGACCCAACTGCTTATTAGACATTGCTACTTAAATGTCCAAGAAGCAGCTGAAATATAAGAAGTCCAACAATGGAACTGTTAATTCTCACCCCTCCCAAGCCTGTTTATCCCATAGTGTTCCTCATCATGGTAAATGGTAATAAGTCTACTCAGCTGCACAAGTAAATATGTCTAAAGTATGGGTAAGTTTAATTACATCTCAGAGGATACATGTCCTCAGAATTATATGCACAGAAAAGTCAGAGTTAGTCTCATTGATCTTTTTTTATTGTCTTTTTTTAAAATTGTTAATGCTATTATAGATGTTTCCATCTGCCCCCGCCCCACGCCCCGCCCCCCACCTTGGCACACCTCCACCCAGCCCTGCCCCTCTTCCATCTGGCCATCACCACACTGTTGTCTGTGTCTATGGGTTATGTATATATGTTCTTTGGCTCATCCCATCACCTTCTTTCATGCAGTCCTCCCGTACCACCTCCCCCCGATAGCTGTCAGCCTGTTCCATGCATCCATGCTTCTGTTTCCATTTTGTTTATCAGTTTATTTTGTTCATTAGATTCCACTCATAAGTTAGATCATGTATTTGTCTTTCTTTGGCTGGCTTATTTCACTTAGCATAATAATCTCCAGAATCCGGATATTATTTTCTATTGTCTTTTTTTAAAAGAATTTTTATTTTTTGATAATAGTTAACATACAATATTATATTAGTTTCAGGTGTACAACATAGTGATTAGACATTTATATGACTTACAAAGTGATCAGTCTAGTACCCAGCTGTTTTCTATTATCTTTTAAATCTCTATTTCATTTTTTAAAAAGATTTTATTTATTTATTTTTAGAGAGGGGAAGGGAGAGAGAAAGAGAGAGAGAGAGAAATATCAGTGTGTCATTGCCTCTCACATGGCCCCCACTGGGGACCTGGCACACAACCCAGGCATGTACCCTGACTGGAAATCAAACTAGCAACCCTTTGGTTTGCAGCCTGCACTCAATCCACTGAACTATACGAGCCAGGGCTAAATCTCTATTTCATTTATTTCTACTCTTATCTTTGTGATTTCTTTCCTTCTACTAACTTTGGGCTTCATTTGTTTTTCTTCTGATTCCTTGATGTGTAAAGTTAGGTTGTTTGAGATTTTTCTTATTTATTAATGTAGGCATTTATCATCATGAACTGCCTTCTTAGAACTGCTTTTGCTGTACCCCATAAGTTTTAGTATGTTGTATTTCCATTTTCCTTTGTCTCAAAATACAGTAGTACCTCGGTACTTGATGTTAATTCATTCTGGAACTTGTGACGAGTGCCAAATCTGGCGTGTACTGAAGGATGAAATAGTTTCTCTTGTGGGGTAGTGTAATGACTCATACAAGTTCTAGCAAATGCAATGAATCCCAAGAAAGTGCTGAGTGCTAGGACATTTTTTTCTTGTCAAAATGTGATGAGTACAGGGTTTGACGAGCTCTGAAGCCAACAAGTACCAAGGTGTGACTGTATTTTTTTTTCTTCTTTGACCTATTGGTTCAGTAGTATGCTGTTTAATCTCCACATATATGTGAATTTTTCAGCTTTGTTCTTGTGATTGATTTCTAGTTTCATACTACTTTGTTTGGAAAAGATGCCTTGATCCGATTTAAATCTTATTAAATTTATTAAGATTTGTTTTGTGGCCTACCATATGACCTTTCCTGGAAAACGTTCCATGTGCACTTGAGAAGAATGTGTATTCTGTTGTTTTTGGATCCAAATGTTCTGTATATATCTCTTAAGTCCAACTGGTCTGATGTGTTGTTTAAAGCTGATGCTTCCTTACTGATTTTACACAGGAAAGAGCTTGCAGCAGAATTTGTGCTCAAGGGAGAAGGAGGTAGGGGAAGATGATATAAGGTTGGCCAGAGAAGTAGCCCATGGTCAAGAGTTTAGATTTTTATAACTCTCAAAGGAAGCCATGGACTTTTTAAAATAAGTCTGTGATATGCTCTCAGTTAGGTTTTTTTTTTTTAAGATTTTATTTATTTTTAGAGAGGGGGAAGGCAGGGAGCTAGAGAGGGAGAGAAACATCAGTGTGTGGTTGCCTCTCACCTGCCCCCTACTGGCGATCTGGCCAGCAACCCAGGCATATGCCCTGACTGATAATTGAATGGGCAACACTTTGGTTCACAGTCCGGTGCTCAATCCACTGATCCACACCAGCCAGGGCTGAGTTATGTTTTGTTTTTTTTTTAAAGGAAAACCCAGCCTGACTGGTGTGGCTCAGTTAGTTAGGCTTCATTCCACAAAGCAAAAGGTTGCCAGTTCCATTCTGGTCAGGGCACATGCCTGGGTTGTGGATTTTTCCCTGGGTCAGGCATGTATGAGAGGGAACTGATCACTGTTTCTCACACTGATGTTTCTCTCCCTCTATTTCTCCCTCCCTTCTCTCTAAAAATAAACAAAATCTTTAAAAAAATAAAAAAAATAAAGGAAAAACATATCAGCAGTTGTGTAGAGAATTATGTAAGGGGTCAGGATTAGTGTTGAGGAGACCGGGCAAGAAATCATGGTGACTTGGGCAAGACTAGTAGAATTAGAATGGGGATGTGAGGTGTCTCATATAGAACCAATAGCACTTGATGATGGACTGAATATAAGGAAGAGGGAGGCCAGGAAAGAAAGAAATCAAGGTTGACTTCCAGGCACCTGTACGTATGTGTGTTTATGTGTATGTGTATTATCGTTTGTTCAGTCTCCTACATTTGGGCAATGTATATAATTTTCAATATTTTGCAATAACAAATAGTGCTGAAATGAAATTAGACTGATTCCTCACATCATACATAAGGATAACTCCAACATTGATTGGATCAAAGATTTAACTACATAGTACAATGAAACTATGCAGGTACTAGAAGAAAAGATGAATACATTCCTCTTTAATATGGATGTAGGGAAGGGCTCTCTAACTATTACTATCCTATCATTCACATCTTAGGTTAAAGTCTTTAAAGAGGCTTTCTCTGGTCTCACAATTTAATATCTTATTCCCCATCCTCCCCTAAGCTACTCTGTATACATTTCCCTGTTTTAATTTCTCAGTATAAGACAAATTTTCTTCCTTCACTCTTTCTTCCCTCCTCTCAATTCCTTGTTTCCTCTCTCTCCTTTATTTATGTATCTTACTCTTGAGACTATAGGTTTCATCAGAGAAGGACTTTTATCCTTTTTATTTAGTTCCATATCCCGAGTACCTGGAACAATGCTACAGCTCTGGCATATCACATAAATACTCTTTGAATATGAATATACCTGTTATCTATCTGTCATCTATCTATGATATTAACTAAAGTAATCAGGTTACTTTTCATAATAAAAGTTATTAAACACTATGTTAAAAAGTGGTCAAATATGGAATATTTGAGAAGGAATGGACATTTTCCTCAAATAATGGGGAAGGAAAAAATAGCATATACTTTATATTGCTGTTTTGTTCAACCTTGTTTTTTTTTTTTTTCTTGTAAGCAGATTGGAGTAATAAACAGAGTAGTGGGTAGGGAAAGTAAAAGGAGGAGCAAGAAAGAGATGGAATAATTAACTAAGTAAAGTGAAAATAATGGGATAGACATAATTTAGCAAAAATTATATTAGCATAAATTACATGCCAATACTCAACGCATGATTTTTCTGGGCTAAAGGGAAGGAAAAGAAGTATTAATTAATCAAAGCAAGAAAGTAATTTTGAAGAATTATATTTGGTTTTGGAATTCATCCAGAAGTACACAAACCACAGATACTCATCACCCCTCCCAGAACTGAGTTTATTTTCAGCATCCCAGGCAGGACCATCAATGAAATGAGGCCACCCTAGTGTTTCCCTGCTCTCAATTTCCAGCACTATCTTTACACAGTCTGCTCAGTACTTTAAATTAAAATAGCTTCTGGTAAAACTAAATTATAGACAGTAACTTTTCTCCAGAATAGATGAATTCTCATTCAGTCTGAAACCTGTTTTCCCATAGTTTGCCTTCCTCTCTGTTTACCATCTCCAATTTAAACAAGCCTTATCCATCCTTCTAGACTCAGACCAAGTTCCAACTTCTGTGAAGATTTCCCAAAAGTTTGATTACAGATGAATTTTACTGAAACTTCTGTGACACTCATGTTGCATTTCTCAGTAATTATTGCATGAACTATGACTTGCCTCCTTGTTTGGACTATAAGCTCCTACAGATTATGAACTATGTACACTTATTTGTGAAATCTAAAGTATTTCCAGCCCAGTTCTGGCCAATGGAAGGTATTTAAAGTGAATAAAAATGGGTTACTTGGGCTCTAGGCACATATAGTTGTGCAAAGTAAGAACCAACTTTAACCCTCCAGGATAAATCTGGTTTTGGTGTTTCTCCATAAAGAGCATTAATGACATTTTGTGTTTTGCTTCTGCCATTAATTTTTAAAGTGGTTGGAAAATCATTTCTGGTTTGCATGTGAAATCATGTACTGCTTTTCAGAGTGAAAAAAACATGAGTAATTTTTGTTATGAATAATTTAGGATACTCAGGGATATTCTATTTCTGGGTAAAATAGTTCAAAATAGGATTTTAGTATGCATGCATGGTACATATTTAAAAACAACAAAAAATATCTTCTTGAAAGATTGTAGTAAATTGAGTCATTCAAATAGTTTTCGCTCAAGACCCAAAAATGCTAGAGCATTGCCAACTTTGAGTTTGTCCTGAAAAAGAAAAGAAAAGGTTTTATTTTAATGCATTATTTAATGGTTGTTTTTAAGTACTTTACTGAGTGTCTTTATCAGGTTTTTTAAAAAAATCAAATCCTCAATGTGATAGAAAAATATTAGCAGGTTAAACAATGATGCTCTTACCAAAATCCTCTTGACCTATTTTTTGCCCAGCTATTTGAAATCTATGTTTGAAACTTGGTAGTAGGAGGAAGGGAGGAAATTACAAGGTGGAGAGCTCTCTTAGGAAAATGCTCTTTGAAAACTTCTCAAGTTTTCAAAGATTTTGAAGACTTATTGGAAGCAAAACAGAGAAAATGTACAGTTTAGGACTGCGGGACAAAAGAGCTGGTGACAGTACTCAGAAGTCATGCAGCCACCCCTCAGCTTCGAGGCACAGGTATTGCTTTTTTGCATTCTCCTCCCACCCCCCACAAGGTAAGCTCTTTCAGGGCAAGGAAAGTGAAATAGATGGAGAGTTTCAGAATATTGTACAAGTATGTACACTGATCTATTTCACAAGAGAAAAGGACTGCCAATTTTTTCTTCACCTTCTCTCTACCTATAAACTAGATCAACTCCACAGAAAGAATTCCTGTGATTTGAGAGGTAACTTTGTGATACCCTAATTGATAGACATCCAATTTGCAAAGGTCAGGCATTTAGCTGAGGGTGGAAGGAAACATGTATGGGATTGTATAACATCCATACCATTCATGTAGATCTACATATCATGATCATTTCAGAGCTCAAAATTAAAAATTATAAAATGGATGCTATCTTCTGAGAGATAGCTATCTTTTTTTTGTAATGAAATCTATTTTTATATTACTTACTTTGCAGAAGCTTTATTGAGATGTAGTTTACTTACCATACAATTTGCTCATTAAAGTGTATAATTTGGTGATGTTTAGTATGTTCACAGAGTTGTACAGCCATCAGTTTGTCTGTTATTCCAGAGACATTTTATGCATATACAGGCAAGAACTTATATTTAGGTATAGAGATATTCATTTTTTCACAATTGGATGGTATACTACACACAAATGGAAATATATTATACAGGTTGTTTGGCACCTTGCTTTTTAAACTTAATGTATCTTGGAAATTGATTTTTAGTGTTTTTATAGATTCCATTGTATGGATATATTATTACTTATGTAACTATTCTATAGATTGTTTTCAGTCTTTTATTATAGACAATGTTGCAATGAGTAATCTTGTACACACTGTCATTTTGAATTTGTGACAGTATAAAATTTTTACATGTTATTTTAAAACTTGAAAATGATAAGCACATAAAATTAAATGATAAGAGACATAAAATAATTATTATTCCATTGAACTCTTAATTAGGATACTTGGGGTTATCTGGTTTCAGTTTAATTTATATTAATTTATAGAAAGTTTTTATTTTCAAACTCTGCTGTAAAAAAAAGTAAAAAGATATCTTATATGGCTTCCTACTTTAACAAGAAAATATTTAACAATTTGAGACTTTAAGTGTCTTAAGGTGGGTAAGTGCCAAAGGGGAAACTTCCTGTATGAAAGCAGTCTGAGATTTCCCAGTTCATAACTTGCAACCAGTAAGCACCATAATTGATTTTTCTTGGCATCTATTAATGTGCTTTAAGCCTACTGAAAAGATTTGGTGAGCTTAATCCTTAATGATTAAAGCAGAGAATTAGAGACTAAGAGAACTTTTGTAATCTAGTTTAGAAGAAAGCCAAGAATTATACAAAAGGATTATGACTAAGACTTTTGTAGGATTTATAAGAGTTTATCTATCCACATTTGTGTGTGTGTGTGGCGCCATCTCGGACCCCTGGCCGTGATTGGTGGTGAAGCCCTCAGGAAGCACTTGTTCTGTTGGGAGGTGAGGGTGGGATGGGAAAAGTATGGCAAGGGAGAGGGGATCTGAGGACAATGCATCTCATTTTAACTCTTCTTGGTTCAGGAGCCTAAGGGGTAGAATAGGCATTGGCAGCATTATGGCACATTTATCCACCCTAAAAGTCAAATACCAAAAGAAGAAAAATGTAGTTACTTGAGGTCCTTGGGTCCTTGTTAATCAAGAATTTAGTATCAATATTCAAATTACTAGAATAATTATAATTTTTGGATTCGTAAATTTGTAACAGACATGTTAAATGAAAAAATTTAGACATTTTTCTTATTCATCTAACATGCAAACAGAAACATATTATGATATGCTTCTTTGCTGTTTTCTTCCTGGCCTTCATGAATGTACCAGGCTGACTTTCAGCTTCTTAACTTTTTTTTGCCCTATTTCTGGTGAGCTAGTAATAATTCTAGGCATATTAAGTGTAATGATTCCCTATTCTTTGTTAACACACATTAAAGTGCTCTGAAACCAAGCACAATTACAGCAGGAAACAGAAAGAAATCCATGACATAAAAGGCATATACCTTTGTTTCTGCATCAAATTCTTCCATGGATTCTATCAATTTTCCAGGTTCCAGCTCACCTAGTGGAAAGGGGTAATCAGTCCCCAAGATGACTTTATCCTGAAAAAAGAAATATATTTTTACGATAATTTTGTAGAACATCAAAGAACTTCCTGTAAACTTAATTGTATTTAATTATTACAAGCACTGTATGGTAAATATCAAATTTCTTCCTGATTAATAGAAACACTCATCTAAAATTTTAATAATTTAATAGATTCAAAACTTATTCTGATATTTTCTCCAGCAGGTGTCGCTACGAGGTCTCCTAAAGTTGCAATTCAGCCCCCATCTCCCCCCGACCTTTTTGTTTTAATAACTGAAATGAAGAACATTCAAATATAAGAAACAGGCATGTTTAATAAAACATGCTGATGTCTTCAGATGAAATTAAGGATTCTTTATTTCTTAGAATGATACATTGCAATTGATCCCACAATTTTTGAAATCACACTAGAGTTGAAAGGAAAAAAATGAAAAACAGAGACAAAAAAACAATTCGATGAAAAGAAAACAACCCCAAACAATTCTTAGCTCTATAAACTGGATGATTGTCTGTTTTTTGAATGGTGTAGCTTCAAATTTCCATTTGACATTCTGTACATCAAAGCCCATGGACTTGACCATCTACAAATATGTAAAGCAGTGTGTCAGGCAATGTTCTGTAATCTAGATTACCCTGGTCAACAAAAGAGCAATGGCCCATGTCCTCAGGGAACTCATAACCTAATGAGAAGGACAGTAAATCAATAATGACAGTTTATCAAACTAAAATACAAAAAAATATCTTCAAGCAGGAATTTAACTTCTAGAAACATATCCTACTTGTACGCATGTAATGGAAATATATAAATAAAATTAATTGCAACATTATTCATAGCAGCAGAATACTAGCAAACTAAATTATGGGGTAAATCCAAAACCCAAAAGGAACCAGAGATACTTACATATGCTGAAATAGAATAATCACTGAATTATATTGTAAAGAAGAATGTTCTTGAAGTTTCATTATAAAGAGAGGTAAAAAAGTCTAGGACAGTGTGTCTGCTATGCTCATATTTCTGTTAATAAGAGACCTATAGATACATGAATACATGTTTGTATGTATACAGTATATTTTAGGAGTGGGACCCAAGAAACAAATAACATTATTTGCCTCCAGGAAAGAAGACTAGGATTTGGGGTTGCAGCCCACTTCTTTTTTTGAGGCATATTTCATATACTATAAAATTCGCCTTTTTAAAGTGTACAATTCAGTGGGCTTTGGTATATTCATGATTTTTTGTAATCATTCCCACTATCTAATACCAGAACATCTTTCTCAGTCCCAAAGTAAACCCATTCCCATTAGTTGGCACTGCCCGTTTCCTCCTCCCTCCAGACCCTGGAAAGCACCAATTTGTCCTCTGTGCCTATAGAATTGCCTGTTCTGGACATTTCATAAAAATTAAATGTAATGTGTTGCTTTCTTTCATTTAGGCTGGATAATATTCCAATATATAGATATCCCAAAGTTTGTTGACCCACTCATCAGATGATTGACATTTGGGTTCTTTCTATCTACTTTTTGGCTATTATGATAATGCTACTCTGAAAATTTCTGTACAAGTTTTTGTGTGAACTTATGTTCATTTATCCTAGATATATATCTAGCAGTAGAATTGCTATGTCACAAGGTAAACCCATGTTTGACATTTTGAGGAAGTAATTTTCACAGTGGCTGGAGATTCTACATTCCTACCAGCAAAGTATGAGGGTTCTAATTTCTCCAAATCCTTACCACACTTGTTGTTGTCCATCTTTTTTATTACTGTATAGCCATCATAGTGGGTATAAAGTGATAACAAGAGCAAGAAATTGAAAACTTATTTGAAAAAGTAATGAAGAAAAACTTCCCCTATCTGGCCAAGGAAATAGACTTCCAGGAAGCCCAGAGAGTCCCAAAGAAATTGGACTCAAAGAGGAACACACCAGGGCACATCATCATTAAAAGGTCTGTACACCTTTTATGGATACATCTGGTAAACTTTAGGGCTGCTTGTACACCTTTTGTTGATACCTCTGGTAAGCTTTAGACCATTTTTTAACTTGTTAGTAATTTCATAAGGGAGAGAGAAATAGGCATAAAAGAAGTGGAACTGGAAATGAAGTTCTTTTTAACTGCTTTGCTTGTTCAGACCGAGAAAGGATAGCAGGGAAAAAGATGGGGAGAAGAGATTCCTTAAGAGTTGTATGGTCCTGTAGGACGAAGGTCTCATACTCCATTGCTTAATATCAGTCTCTCCTTGATTAATGTTTAATAAATACTTCTTGAGTTAAAAATAATTTTTTTTTTAAGATTTTATTTTTATTTATTTTTAGAGAGAGAGGAAGACAGAGAGGGAGAGAAACAGCAATGTAAGGTTGCCTCTCACATGGCCGTCTCAGGGACCTGGCCTGCAACCCAGGCATGTGCCCTGACTGGGAATCGAACTGGGACCCTTTGGTTCCCAGCCCGTGCTCAATCCACTGAGCTACACCAGCCAGGGCTAAAAATACTTTTTGTATTGCTATTTCTATTACCTGTTTTCTCACAACTGCAAATCAATTATGTTCTAAATGGATTACATGCAGAATCCTGGTTAAGGAGGCGTAGTTACATGGCCTTGGATGACTGTTGCATGTTTCCTATGGATCCAAGTTCCCGGGGATACCTAAGACTCTTGTGACCAACTAACATACTTGATCCTGATGTCCTAAAAGCTGGAAATTTCTTTTGTCTTCTTGTGTGTGATTTAAGAGTTTATTTCCTTGGGATCAGTCATGAACCAATTTTTAAGAATATGTGTGCTAATGCAATACTTGACAACATCTACAGTTTAGTAGGACCTTTCTAAAAACTATTAAATATAAAAGAATAATTCTAATGGTGGGCCATGGCTTGCCCTTCTGGGATCCTAAAATTATAACTTCTCGATAGACACTGAGTTTCTTTGTTAGGCAGTAAAGCAGGGGAATGATCCTGATTGATTTCTCAGCACCAACAGTCTGCCCAACATGTATTTACCTTCCTGAAGTTAGCAGCACACATACCCTACGAGGCCAGAGACTTACTGAGCTAATCATAATAGAGATTAATATTCCTGCCAGGGAAGGGAAATAAGCTGCTCACCAGCTGAAATACATTACCTTCTTCACATTTTCAGGGAATTCTGAGAACACTGAAAGATGTGGCTTACTAAATAAATTCAAAATGTTGAGGCGAATTCTTTTGTCTTCTGGAAAAGGAACAATTAGCTATCTTCTTATTAGCATTTGCAGTAAATACAACATAACACTGTTATAACATAGCTTACTATACAAACATTCTAGTATACCAAGTATTCAGTTTATTCCCTGAGACATAATTTTCCAAAGAAAGAGCCAGATTTAACTCAATCATTGTAAAGTAAGATTAGCCTTATATCCTATATAATTCAGTTGTATAATGATAAACAAGATCATTACACAACTGAATTAACAAACATTAACTCAACACCTACTATCTTAACACCTACTGGATAAAATAAACCACTGACATTTGTATAGTCCTTTGGCATGGTATAATGTAGCTCTTCACATCGACTCTACCTAGTTATTATCTTCATTTTACAACTGAGGAAACAGGCTGAGAAGGTAAGTGATTTGATATTAAAGGTCACCCAGTTAACAAATGGTAGAGCCAGAACTTGACCTCTCTCTCATTTATTACAACTTCTTGAAAAGGTAGTAAGTTATACTCTTGTTCTAAGGAAGGTTACAGGGATCAAAAAGGGTTTCACTCTACTGAGAAGAGCAGTACACGGGAAAACATCATTTAACTGGAATACAGGTTGGAGAGGTTGCTACAGACAGAAGTATTAAAATACATTTAAATTTTAAGTCAGATGCAAATATTCCAAATATATATGATATGCCCCACTGCCTAATACATAATAAAATTTTTCTTTGGTGATCAAAGATTTTTTCATTGCTTCCAGGTCATCCTAACATTTTAGAACCCCTGAAGAGAGCAGTACTGAATGTGGAAGAAAGCATGGAGCCCTGGCTGGTGTGGCTCGGTTGGTTGGAGCATTGTCCAGCACACTGAAAGGCTGTGGGCTGGATTCCCAACAGGGCTCATACCTAGGTTGTGAGTCCACTCCCCAGTCGGGAGGCAACCAGTCGATATTTCCCTCTCGATGTTTCTCTCTGTCTCTCTCTCTCTCTCTCTCTCTCTCTCTCATCCTCTCTAAAAGCAATGAAAAAATGTCCTCAGGTGAGGATAAAAAAGAAAAAAAAAAAAAAGAAGGCATGGAAAAAGGGTGAAGAAGAAGCTTTAGCCTTTGGGCCTGACTGATCTCCAGCTTAGATTCATCTTTTAACCCACATATCAAATGCCGAAGACAAGATTGCATTTAAGCCTTTTGTAAAAATTTAGGCATTTAAGAAAATGCCTAAAATTTCATTGTTACTTCTAAAAGTGAACCCTTTCTTTTACTGTGAGATAAAAATACTTTCTATTTTGCAGAACATGAATTTCTGGTTTCTCTTTAAAAATAAAGAAAAGAACATATGAATAGATATATTAGTTGGGGGGCTTGAAAGTCTAACTTGAAGAGAAAGGCATCTTCACTTTAAAAAAAAAAATGAGGTAAGAACTTCAGGCCAAGTTGGAGGTGTAGGTAGATACACTTTGCCTCCTTACACAACGAAAAGGAGGACAACAAATTTAAAAACAAAAAATAACCAGAAATGCCAGAAAATTGAACTGTATGGAAGTCCAGCAACCAAGGAGTTGAAGAAACATTCATTCAGACTGGTAGGAGGAGCAGAGACAGGCAGCCAGGATGGAGAGGATATGCAGCAAGGCGACGGCTGGAGAACCTGATGGGCAAAGCAGCTGCCTTACTGGGGTGAGCAAGGCAGCAGCTGGCAGACCGGGAGGTCCCATATTTGTGTGCAGATAACGGGGAGAAACAACTGGGGAGTGAGACAGACCATGCAACCCAGGGTTCCAGCATGGGGAAATAAAGCCTCAAAACCTGACTGTAAAATCCTGTGGGGGTAGAGGTGGTGGGAGAAACTCCCAGCCTCATAGGACAGTTCATTGGAGAGACCCACAGGGTCCTAGAGTTCCATCCCTGACTACGTAACAGGTGCCCAGAGACAAAAAATATGGCCCAAATGAAAGAACAGATCAAAGCTCCAGAAAAAATACAACCAAGGGATGAAGAGACAGCCAACTCATCAGATGCAGAGTTCAAAACACTGGTAATCAGGATGCTCACAGAAATGGTTGAGTATGGTCACAAAATAGAGGAAGAAGTGAAGGTTATTGAAAGTGAAATAAAGCAAAATATACAGGGAACCAAGAGTAATGGGAAGTAAACCTGGATTCAAATCAACAATTTTGAACAGAAGGAAGAAATAAACATTCAACCAGAACAGAATGAAGAAATAAGAATTCAAAAAAATGAGGAGAGGCTTAGGAACCTCTCGGACAATAAACATTCCAACATCTGAATCATAGGGGTACCAGAAGGAGAAAAGGAAGAGCAAGAAATTGAAAACTTATTTGAAAAAATAATGGAGAACTTCCCCAATCTGGTAAAGGATATAGACTTCCAGGAAGTCCAGGAAGCTCAGAGAGTCCCAAAGATGTTGGACCCAAGGAAGCACACACTAAGGCAAATCACAATTACATTACCCAAGATGAAAGATAAAGAGAGAATCTTACAAGCAGCAAGAGGAAAGAAGAGAGTTACCTACAAAGGAGTTCCCATTGGACTGTCAGCTGATTTCTCAAAAGAAACTTTGCAGGCAAGAAGGGGCTGGAAAGGAGTATTCAAAGTCATGAAAGGCAAGGACCTACATCCAAGATTACTCTATCCAGCAAAGGTATTATTTAGAATGGAAGGGCAGAAAAGTGCTTCCCAGATAAGGTCAAATTAAAGGAGTTCATCATCGCCAAGCCCTTATTATATGAAATGTTAAAGGAACTTATCTAGGAAAAAGAAGTTAAAATATATGAACATTAAAATGACAGCAAACTCACAGCTATCAACAACTGAACCTAAAAACAAAACAAACAAAAAAAAACAACAAACTGAGCAAACAACTAGCACAGGAACAAAAATCACAGAAATGGAGATCACATGGAGGGTTATCAATGGGGAGGGGGTTGGGGATGAATGGGGGAAAAGGTCAAGGAATCTCTCATAGCTATGACTGTAGTATAGCATTAACGTCTTGGCATTATTCACTATTTGATTCAGAGGAATGGAATTTCCAGGACATTTTTTTTTTTTACTTCATTTACATCCTATTTTTATTTCTACATTTAATTGTATTATAACTTTCTACCACATTTCTCAGGCATGCAGAAACAAATCAACACATTAATAGAAACCACTGAAAAGTACAAACTACAAACAAAAGACCAACAGCAGCAGTGAATTCAGTTTGGAATAGAATGTTGTGTGTGAATGATATATGAGTAGTCCTGTAGTTCCTGCATTTCCAGGGAAATTTGATGATATTTGGTTGAAGATGAAGCTTAGATATTTAGAAACTTGGGAAAGAGACACTCTCCTTAAGACAGTTTATTTATTGCAATGCTTATATACTTTAAAAAATAACTTTAATGCCTAAAATGGTGCTTCTAATATTGACAAATCACTGTCAAAGATTCATGTTTGAACAAAATTATTTTATGAAATGTAATATGGAAAAGTAATGTTTATAAACTAACAAGTTATATGATTTTAAATGTTTTAGTTAAATTAATACATTTTAGAAGTAGGAAAAAAATAAAAGACTCTAAAATGTGTATAATATCTTCCTTCCACTTTCAACCCAAGCCAGGGTATTAGAAAATTCTTTACTTTCTGAAAATTCATCCTTAGCTCCTTCTATTGCTATAATTTCTGATGACCTGTAATTGCCTATAACTGTGAAAATGATTTGAGGGAGCTGCAAGCTGCAGGAATGCAATATAGGTAAGATACATTTTTTTTTTCAGACAGAAAGAGGAAAGCTCGAGACAGATATTATTATTATTTTTTAAAGATTTTATTTATTTATTTTAAAGAGAGGGGAAGGGAGGGAGACAGAGAAGGAAAGAAACAGCAATGTATGGTTGCCTCTCACATGGCCCTCACGGGCCGCAACACAGGCATGTGCCCTGACGGGGAATCGAACCAGGACCCTCTGGTTCCCAGCCCGCGCTCAATCCACTGAGCTACACCAGCCAGGGCTTCGAGACAGATATTATTAATACAGGTATCCATATTGGATTTTTACTTATTCATTATCACATAAGGAGCTTGTCCTAAAATGTTAAGCAATGCACTGTTCTCTTTACAAAAAAAGACTTGTAATTAAAAACAAAAGTTTTTCAACTGGCACAAGTTCCTTCTCTCATCATGGACTGGTAACAAACTCTTTGTGGACTAGTATTAGTCTGAGAATCACAATTTAAGACCCTGCTAATAAGATGGTAAGGAGATTTTTTAAAGGGCATATACCTGTAAAGATAAACAGAGCAGGATAGAAGAAACAATAAGATTTCAGAAACTAGAAAGCAGAGGGACAATAGCAACTGACTTTCAAAGATTAAAAAAGCAAAATCCTTAGTCAGTATAAGATGAGCCCAAAAGTAACCTGACTTACATTGCCAAGTCCTTCAAATATTTGTAATTGACAGCACCATGTGCCTCTGGAATTAGAGACAAAGATGGGACTAAAAACAGGAGCATTCATTTTAAGCCTGTGTAAGAAGTAGTGAGACTCTGGACACCTCTGTGATTCTGCTTAGTTCACAGTCTGCTTTCCTTCACCCTGGTCAAAGACTCAAAAGAGGGTGAAAGGGGAGATACCGGGGGGGACCCCAGGCACAGTGAGAGGGAGGGGACTGTTCTGAAAGCAGGAGGGTTAAATGAAAGTTTATTTAATAAAAATTGAGGCTCCAAGGCTTGTTGCCCTACTTAGTTTCTAGAACACTGGCATCTAGGCCTTTACCACTCAGAGAAGCAATTGGAAAAGCTTCTCTGGGAAACTGATAAATCAAAAAGAAAAGACCAAATTTCTAGTTTCCAAAGTCCATGACTCAGTTGAATTACTCTATAGAGAAGGCCATATTTGATAGGCCCCATCCATTTGTAGAAACTTTTAATCACCCTTTCAGTGACTGCTCTTAAGTAGGAGCAGATAGCCAAGGATTATAGACTTTGGGGAAAACATTGAATATGAAACACTGAGACTTTTTTAAAAACAGAAAAATGCCAATTGGACAAAGATTTGCTGGGATAAGTAAATTTCCCAACATTATTAGTATATTCAGAGATAAGAAAAGATAATTGCATACACTGGATGAGCAAGATGTAAAAAGTTTAGAGGACAAGAACACTAACAATGGCTCTTGGAAATTAAATAAATAAATGAAGCCAATTAAATAGAAGTCTTCATAAATAAAGTTCAGGCGATCTCCCAGAATGTAAAGCAAAAACTGAGAGAGGGGGATATGTAAGACAGAAAAAAATAAGGTTCAACTTTAGAATAAACAGAACTCCAGAAAGAGAACACAGAGGAAAGGATGTCACTAAAGGGATAAATTAAGAAAATCTGGGATTAGCCAAAGAACATATACGTATAACCCATAGACTCAGACAACAGTATGGTAATGGTCAGAGGGAAGGTGGGGTGGGGCTGGGTGGGGAGCGGTGAGAAATGGGGATGTCTGTAATAGTGTCAACAATAAAAATAAAGGACAAAAATAAAAATAGAATTAAAAAAAAGAGAAAATTTACAAAATATAAGGGCTTACCACTTGGCTAGTGGCTAGTATAATGGCTGAAAATGGACCCACATCAAGTAACATTATTGTGAAACTTCAGGACAAAAAGAAAATCTTAGTCTTTGAGAATGTGGGGAGGAGGGGAGAGAAGCAGGTTTTATATGAAGATTCAAATATTAGAATGGCATTACATTACTCAACAGCAACTCTAGAAGTCAGAATACGATGGAAGAATGTCTTTAAAATTAATAGGGAAAACAGTTTCCAAGCTAGAATTAATACCTAGCCAAACAATACATTGTAAAGGAAGAATGAAGACATTTATAGATAATCAAGGCTTCAAAAATTTCATCTCCTATGCTCCCTTTCTCAGAAAGTTATTGGAGGATGTTCTCCACCAAGCAATTGGAAAAATCATAGGATTCAGGAAATGGAGTTCAGTGGGTGTGTGTGTGTGTGTGTGTGTGAGAGAGAGAGAGAGAGAGAGAGAGATGATGAGAGATAGAGAGACAGAGAAAGTGTGAGCAAAGGGAGATTTCAAGATGACAGTTGTGCAGCAGGTCTAAATAGCAACCCAGTCCAGACTGGAGCAAGTCAGAAGGCTCCTGAAGGTATGAATATCTCTTTAAGAAGATAACATTGGCAGAATATGGTACACAATACGTTTTAATATACCGAGAGAAGATTTACTAAATTGGGGGAGAGTTTGGGGTTAAGTTAGTGTACGTAGTATGCAAAAAAAAAAATTTAACAATGAAAAATAGATAGACAGACAGACATTAGTGGGCTGCAGTCATCTCATTGAATCTCACGAGAAACCCTGAACCAGAACTGCCCAGCCATGGGGGTCCTGAATTCCTGACCCAGTGGAATTGGATGAGATAATAAGTTTTCATTGCTGTTTTAAACCACTAAATTTTAGGTTAATTTATTATGCAGCAGTAAATAAATAATACAGATTTTGGTACTTGGAAGTAGAGTGCTGCCATTTCAAAAACATAAAAATGTGGGAGTGGATGTGGAACTCATCAGTGGGAGGAAGTCGAAAGAATCTTGAGATTAAGGAAAGACTAAAGACCATTGTAAAGCCTTCTAAGCCTGATGGACTATGAGAAGTCTATCAGTAGAACTTTATGGGGAATGAGAAAAATGTTACTGGAAACTAGAGGAAAGGAGAACTTTGCTATGTAGTGGCAAAAAAAAAAAAGTAGCAACACTGTCAACTACTTGCTGCTTATGGTACCATGCAAGGGGGGTGCTTTAATGGAAGAACTGTTCAATATAAGAGTCAGGAACTGATGGGTTTAAAAACTCCCAGCTCTTCAATGGCAAATGATGCAAAAAGTAGAGCTGGCTTTCTGGCAAAGATTAAATCCAGGGCATAACCAGAAAAAAATAGTCTAAAAATGAAGTAAAGGTGTAACTATACTATCTTTGTCATGGCCTTGAAAGATTTAAGGCAGTGCCTTAAAGAACCATTCTGTCAAACAATAAGGGCTTCTAGGTAGCTTGTGGTATTGTTCCTCAGCAGCCTCCCAAGAAATCAAAGGTAGAGAAGGGCTTTCTCAGAGATTTATGGGTAAGGTTTTTGCCTAATGGTATGAAATCTGATAAGATTGTAATAGGGTTCAGCCAAGAGGGGAGCCCCAAATAGGGATTTGTAATGGGGCCCAGAACTCAGGGTGTCCAGGAAATATTAGAGAAAAATGTATGTATAGGACGTCCTCACCCCCATAAGTCTGAGCTGGGGGATGGGACACATGGAGCAGGGCCATTCAGAGCTGTTTTGTATAGCAGCAGCTTTGCAGCTAACCTCTGGCATGGTTATTTAACATATCTATAACCTTTAACTGGTTTCATAGATATGTTAAATAGCTGTGGCCTCGCTTTGAGCCAGAGGGATGGGAGTGACTTCAACCCAGGATGTAACTGGGAAGCAACTCCCCCTGGTTACAGTGCCTGCGTGAGAGCTTAGAGATGATTGGCTCCATGCCATGGGGCCATGCCTGCCCAGACTTACTATGGCAGCCCAGTAAAGCTGGATGAATATGGAAATGCTGGCAGGTGTAACTAATTGAGGGAGGACTTGGAAATGGGGCTGCAGAAGAAGACTGGTGCTGGGATTTAAACCCAGGTGTGATAGCCATGCCTGGGGGGACCACACGGCTTGGCGAGAGTTGGGACCATGCAGCTTTGGAGTAAAGTGAGGACCATGAGGCTTTGGAGGAATTGGGACTACGCAGCTGTGGCAGGAGAGGGGAAATCACCACGCTGCTTGGGCAAGAGTCAGGACCACGCGGCTTTGGGATGCTTTCTTTTACCACGTGGCTTAGGAAGCAGGAGAGACTTTGCCAGGAAGAAAAGGGGTGAAAAGACTCTTGCTGGTGGACCATGAGAAGGTGCCACATGGCTTTGGATTCACTGGAGATCGTGGCAGTGACACAACTGATGGTGCCGGGCGCCTGAACCACGGACTTCTACTTCTTTTTCCTGAGATACGGCACCCTGGACTGGGCAGAGGGGAGAAGGGAAGGACTGTGTGTGTTTGTGGGTATTCTAAAGAACTTTAGTATTTTAATGAAGACATTAAGTCATTACTCTGAGTCTGTATAACTTTAAAATAAGTAATTCCTTTCCTTTTCACCAATCTCTGACATTGGGCGAATGCCAGAGATTGGCCAGTCTTTCTTCTGGCAGCAGGCAAAGGGAACTCAGTATGGGGGGAACTCCTGGAGAAAAAGGGGGTTCCTTTTGGTAATAGTATATTGTACACCACACACCCCCTCCCTGGCCTGTTCTGTAGCAAGATTCCTAAGAGACTTGTAAAGTTTTTAAGGGATTATATTAGCAGAAACACCACCAGCTTGGGAGAAACTGAGGTCTCCTACCAAAACCCAGACCCAGTGTGCCAGCCATGTGTAAAAATCACCTTGGAAATAAATCTTTCAGCTTTCAGGAGACGACGGCCCTGACTGACTGCTTGCCTGTGACCTCATGGGAGAGCCTGAGACAGCTAGCTTTTCCTAAATTCCTGACAGACAAAGGCTATAAGAAATAATGTTTGTTATTATTTTAAGCCACTGAGTTGGTGTAAGTACTTATGCAGTAATAGGTTACCAGCAGATAGAGCCAAAATCATGATACTGTTATAGAGCAGGGCCGGAGACACCCAACGATATCCCAACCCCGCACCAGGTTCGTTATGCTCCCCGCCAATGGAAAGACGTCTCTCAATGCCAGAGAACAGGTGAAAAGGAAAGGAATTATTTATTTACAAGTTATACAGGCTTGAAGTAATGACTTAATGTCTCCTTTAAAATACTAAAGTTCTTTGGAATACCTGTTCTCTAAAATACCACAAATGCCCACAGTCCTTCCTTCTCCCCTTTGCCCAGTCTAGGGTACCGTATCTCAGGAAAAGAAGTAGAAGTCCGTGATTCAGGCAGCCCCTAAGTTCCGACACCATCCACTGTGTCGCCACTGCGATCTTCAGTTAATCCAAAGCCATGTGGCACCTCCTCATGGCCCACCAGCAAGAGCCCTTTCACCCCTTTTCTTCCAGGCAAAGTCTCTCCTGTTTCCTAGGCTGCGTGGCAAAGGGAGCCACCCAAAGCCACGTGGTCCTCTCCCTGCCTCTCAGGCTAAGGGTCCCCACTCCTCCAAAGCCTCGTGGTCCAGAGCATGTTATGGCTGCCGTGCCTGGGTTTAAATACCCGCTCCAGTCTTCCTCTGCAGCCCCATTTTCAACTCCTCCTTCAATCAGCTACACCTGCCAGCATTCCTGCATTCTTCTAGCTTTACCGGGCTGCCATGGTAACTGTGGGCAGGTGTGGCCCCATGGCACAGAGCCAATCATCTCCAAGCTCTCACGCAGGTGCTGTGTCCAGAGGGAGTTGCCTCCCAGTGACATCTTGGGTGGCAGTCACTTCCATCCCCCTGGCTACAGCTATTTAACATACCTATGAAATCAGTTAAAGGTTATAGATATGTTAAATGACCATGCCAGAGGTTAGCTGCAAAGCTGCTGCTATACAAAACAGCTCTGAATGGCCCTGCTCCCTGTGTCCCATCCCCCCCTCCTTCAGACTTGTGGGGGTGAGAACATCCTATATATATTTTTCTAATATCCTGGACATCTTGAGTTCTGGACCCATTACAAATCCCTATTAGGGCCCACTTCTTGGCTGCACCCTGTTACAATGTAACCATAATGGGGGATGACTGACCTCTCAAGAATCTATCCACCTAAATACATAAAGGGAATTTTCTGTGGTCATGTTTCTGTAGGGAGGCAATAGGTTTTCCTTTTTTTCATAATTTTCACAGTGATAGACTGATAACATAACCAGTACTTTTAGCATGCGTCTTAACAAATGAATACACATAGATTAAAAATAAAGAAATTTAGAGATGGAAAGAAGCTTAGAGATTACATAATTTAAGTTATCTGTTTAGCACAGTGTTTTAGAAATAGTACGTGTCAGTAAGTGGTTTTGTTTTATATATGACATATGACTGTTCATTTTATGGTATTATTTAAAATTTTGATTTATCAAAGTAATTCCCATACATAGTTAATTATATGTTACTAATATCTTTCTTATCAAAAGCAGTCCTGTGCCCACTTTCCCAGCTCTTGACCCCCAGGGCAGTCACCTTGACCTTTTTAACCTGTATCTTTTGATAATTACCCTCATAATTTCAGATAATATACATATAGTATTGTTTCTTGATTTGCTAACTTCAGAGAGTATTTGCTATATGTACTGACTTCCCATTATGATCAGTGAAAATTTCTTTCCTACCCCAACTTCTTTTCTCCATTTTCCCAGTAGAACTACAATTTTCAGTTAAAACAGTATTCAGTGTTTACACTATTATGACTGTAAATATTGTTCACAGCTGATTACATACAATGATTATTTGCCGTGATATGGATGTTCGTTTTCTTGGAATGAATCATTTCCTTTCTTTTCATTTGCTTCATTTTCAGTGCATGCACTGCTTGTCTGTCCCTATTGTTTCAACTTCTCAAACACTTCAAATATTCCATCAGTTCCCCTTTTCCACCCTGGAAACCTCCCTCCACAGTATTCTGTCCTTTCCATGGAATCTAGACAGCTGCTCTCTAGCCCGGCTGTCGTGCTAAGGACTTTCCTTAGTCATTTTGGTCTGGGGATTGTTTTTGAGAGAATTTGTTGATATGAATATAACAAGAATGAGGAAACATTAATATTTTAAAGGGAATCCTAAATTATTAATATATAGCCTGCTTAAATGTCCTGAATTCACCAGCCCGTGAGGTCACATAAAATGGGGTCACATTTACTTTGGATGCCCAAATTATAATGGCTCAAATCCTCACAATTTGAATGCAGGATCTCAGGACCACTAACTTTGCAAAGTGCCCTCTGAGGTCTTCCGTGGGTCCCTAAAAGGGACTCACATATGCTCACTACCTAGTCTAGCCACAAGGCTTTTGCCATGTCTTCTACTTCTGCTCTGCCCCTGGCCAGTATGTATTGCCCCGAATGCTATTTGAAGTACCCTCATGCTGATAGTATCCCTCACTGTTGATGGTATTGCTCATATTGTTGGTGTGGTATTTGCCAAGGGTGTTTTTCCCTGATTTTGCCATTTCCAAGAAAACCAGGGAGTACTAGGCTTGATGAGAGATAATAAGAATGGCTTTTTCCCAAATTCCGCACCACTTTCCCACTTCCCCTCCTCCATTGCTCAAAGTCCAGAGCTCACAGTCTCTTTCAGCTTCTCCTCTTAGCAGTTTCCTGCTTGAAAGGACAAAGCCAGCCCGTTTGCTATCATGGCACCATTGCCTAGCGGGCCTATTACCTCGTTAAACATGACTGCCATTTTACTCTTCTCAGCTTGACCCCAGGACTGGAAATTACTGGAAAGCAAGAACAGAACTAACCACTCCCTACAGCCACAGGCAGAAGATAACATTGGAACAAAGTGCAGCCTCGTGTTACAATGCAGCAATAGCCCAGGGGCCACAGAATAGCAAGCCCCCTACCCTTTTTTAATCCAACTATAATGTGATTGAAAACTTCAAGCCCCACCCCTCAATGCTGGTCTATCTCTCCACCCCCTGCCCATTCACTCGCCTTTCTTGGAGAGTGAATAAAAACTTCATTCTCTACACTTTCTTCTCTTTGTGAATTCTTCCACAGCCTGCATCACTGACCACCCTAACACTGCTTACATACCTGCCCCTAATTTCTCTGTCCAAACCCAAAACGATAAACGGTCACAACCAGCTGCTAAGAACCCATTTTGTCAGGGACAACACAAGTGCTCGAAGGCTCAGAAACACATCTCAGCCACATGACTTATTAGCAAGCCAAAAAGCTCCACATTTATATTCCAGCGAGTTTCTCCAGCCAGGGAGGCAGTCAGCTTCAAAGTGAGATGAAGTCTCTAGCTCCTTTTGAGCTAGAACACTACTTGTACCTTTCAAATGATGGACCTCCTTTTCTGCTAAACAAGAACTGAAATACCTCTGAGTCTACTCTCAATTCAAGTACCATATTGCAAATCTTTAAGTATGCTCATGTTCTTTTGGAAAACCCCAAATATTTTTTCCTTGAGAAAATCTGGAAAACCTTCATAGATATCTGGTAGTGATAAAACAGAATTAAAATACTAAATATTTCAGACTTTTCACTAATCAGACTGACCTTTCATCTAAAATTGTCTGAACTTACTGAGTTAGCATTTTCAAAGAATCCTGAAGCGTGAAGATGCTGCCCACAGAGAGACCACTAGCAGACCACAAGAGAGGAAAGATTTTTTGCTTGTGAAATTTAAAGTAGGACTAGGCTGATCTTTTTTGCCAAATGAGATAATCATTTTCAAAACAAAGGCCATGTCATTTCAGAAAGAAATTTCAGGTGGTCCATGTCTCCCCTCTTTAATGTTCCTATTTTCTTCGCTTAGTGAATGAGGACAGTTGAGTTCACCATTTACCCTGTCAGTAAGAGGGAGAGCCAGGATTTTAACCCAAGTCAATTTGACTTCAAAACTGGTGGCTCTTTTTTTGCTTACTATATCACGATGTGTCATTTTGGATGGGTCCAGAGATGACCTTAAGGAAGAGGATCTGATCTGGGAAACTCCCCAGCCATGTGGATTATCTGGGAATTCCCTGGCATCCCTAATGGTTCCTTGGTGACACTCACTCTGTGGTGAAGTATGTTCTGCATCCGATCCCCTGTGTAAAACTAATCTCAAACTGAGACAGGATAGTAAGAAACTAGGAAAATTCCTGGGCAATTGACTGGGGAAACTGAGACAAAATTAAACAAGGCCAAACAGTTTAAGCAACTTACAGCGAGCTGGTGAATCACTCGATTCTGTCTCCCCTAACCAAGAACATTTGAGAATAAATGGTTTATACCTCTCCTCCCTAACCAGAGAATACATAACCTCCCAGACCTTAAACCAAAAATGTCCAGGGAAGATGGGCATTCTAATGCAAACGGTGAGATAACATCAGAACAAAGGGATCTTCGGAGCTTGGGAAGATGCTTCAGGACTCCCCTTTCAGCTCCCCCTCCCCTTACTCCCAAGAGAAACGGCAAGTCTTTGCTCCTCCTAGGAATTTCCTCCTCCCAGATTCCCACGTTCCCCCCATATAAACTTGCTTCTGAAAGCTCAAGGTAAGGTGGATGTTAGGGTTTTTACCTGCCACGTTCTCAGATTGCTGGTCTCTGATATTGATAAAAGAGCTATTATAATCCAATACCTGTCTCTGTTTTTTGGCTGAGCGATGCCAGGCAGCACAAGCCTTGGACTCGGTTGTAAAACCTCACTGTCCCTGTTCTCTCAGTTGCCTTTTCTTTCCATCCAGTGTTTGGAAAGAATCCACGTCTGGTTACTTACCCTGCACTCTGCTATCTACAAGCCATCCAAATGGCAGCCCCGGCTTACCTTTCCTATGACGTCTGTCAACAGCTTGAGGGCCAGAGGATCATGAACCAAGGAGTCTGTGTAAAAGGACCCAAGGTATTTCTTTGGGTTGATTGGATTGTCCTGGGCACACAGATCTGGGCGCATGCTGAATCCATGGGAGATTCTTCCTATTGTAAAGGGGAAGGCTCCACCTGCAAGTAAATTCCTTACTGAGCGGCTTGCTTGCACTGAAAATGATCCCTCCTTTTAATCCTCGTGTTGTACGCAAAGAGAAGTTACCACAGCCCGGCTTTTCAACAGTAGCAGAGGAGCTGCTGGCCTTCAAATGCTGAGAGGTAACCAAGAAGAAACAACATGAATTCATCTAGAAATTCAGATTTGAGGAATTTATTCTAGAGAGAAGACAAGTGTGTAAAGATATGTAGACAAAGTTTTTTAATGTATCATAGTTACAATAAGAAAGTATGGAGGCAACCTATGATGGTACATCTATAAAATGTATTACCTTGCATGTAACCATCAAAAGCGATGAAGCCTGTACTTAGTGACATGAAAAGATGTCTCTATGCTGGTGATAAGGGAAAGCAGAGCAGAGAGTTGCAGGTAGAGTCTGTGTGTGTCTGAATGTCTAAGAGTCACAAACTCAATTACCTACAAGAACCAAGCAGGAAATGTAAATAAATAGAATAGGTTTATTTGTAAACAATAGTGAATGGTAGGGATTACTGCAAACTGGAGAGTTTGTAGTCTGACAAGAGAGGTTTAAATAAAAAACAAAACAAAATAAAGCAAAAACTGTGCCAACCAAACTGAACTTATCTGCAAAAAATGGAATTTGGTCCCTGAACTATTGCATACTTTATGACTAGAATAATTACTGAAAGAATGTTTGGACTAATTTGTGTCCCTCCAAAATTTGTATGTTGAAGCTCTAACTCCCATTGTGATTGTATTTGGAGATAGGGCCTTTAAGGAAATAATTAAGGTTAAGTGAGATCATAAAGTAGGACCCTAATCTGATAGGATTGGTGTCCTCACAAAAAGAGGAAGAAACAATAGACTGCTCATTCTCATTCTCTCTCTCTCTTTCTCTCTCTCTCTCTCTCCCTCCCTCCCTCACTCCCTCTCTGTGCATGCACAGAGTAAAGACCCTGTGAGGACACAGTGAGAAGATGGTCTTCTACAACCCAGGAACAGAGAGGCCTCACTAGAAACCAATCCTGCCAGCAGTTTGATCTTGGGACTCTAGAACTGTGAAAACATTAATTCTGGTTGTTTAAGCCACCTAGCAGTGGTATTTTGCCTTGGCAGCTGAGATGACCAGTACAGATGGGGTCTTTACCTCCATGTGCAAAGCACACTTTCAGTTTAGGAAACTTCTCAAACACTCCACCCATGATCATGGAGCAAATGGCTGTGGTGGTCTCTGCTGGCATTCCTAAAAGAGGAAAGAGTCACAAGGTATAAACAAGGCTCGTCACCTCTAGCAAGAAGTTCAGTGACATTCATGGCCGGGGGATAGCAGTCAGTGCTGAAACACGGGGTCCCTGTGCCCCAGCATGGCTTTGTTGTCTACATGCTGTGACCTTGGCAGGCAGAATATCTGATGCTTTCTGTTTGCGATGTGCAGGTAGAGTCAATCATCTAATGGCTAGAGGAGTCAAGGAGCCAGAGGACCTGGCCTTTGTCCTGCTTTTCCCAGCTTCGGTTTTGGATGCAGTGGGGCAAGAGAGTACAATGAGTTTGGGCTGTACCCTAACTTTGCCAATGTTTTGTTTTCCAGACTTTGACAAATTATTTAAAATTCCTGAGCCTGTGCTTCTTCACCTGTGAGGTGGGGACAGTCTTGCTCATCTTGCAAGGCTATTGTGGAGCCCTGCAATTGATACTGTCAGGAAAGTTCTTGGCCAGAATTTCACGTTGGAGGTGCTCAACAAATATTAGTTGCCTTCCTGTGCCTCAATTTCCTCATTTATAAGGCGGGAATAATGGTTAGCTCTTGCCACTTAGTAAATTCTCAATAAATATTGACTAATATTACTTCCAAATTTTTCCTGCTTCTTAGAGCTGAGGTTGAAAATAACTGGATTAAAATGAATTATTTCAAGTGCTTTGTGATCTTTGAAGCAGCTGTTTCATGCCTGATGCCTTTACTTCCATGGAGTTGGTCTGGGTTACTTTTTCAGATTGATGCTGGCATGGCACCCAGAGTGAGGGAGGAGCCACAGGAAATACCTGAGGCAGCACAAGTGAAACCATGCTGTTAGCACTGCCTGTGATGACAGATTTCCCTACCCCCAGGCAAAGGTGTCCAGGAGGCCTTGCACAGAGTACCTGTGAAGCTCACAAGAGTGATTGACAAAGAGAAAAGCCCTCCTATTCCCAGTCCCAGAGGACACAGCCGAACATGTACCATAAAAGTCAACATGGATGCAGGGGGAGGTGCTGTCTGGTCAGTGTAGCCTGGGAAAAGGATGGGATTGGCTGCGGGAACTGGACCCTTCTGGAATGCATGGAAGTTTGGGTCAGGAGACTTAAACCAAGGGAAGGGAGAAATGCTCTGTCTTCTCTCTGGGACCCATTGCCACACAGGTGGGCTGGAGTGCTTGGAAGGTTGGCTGGTTTTGGAAGGTGCATGCTCATGGCTGATGGTGGTGCTGGCTCCACACATGGACCATGGGTGGGGGGGGGCGGAGCTTGAAGCTGGAGAGCCATCTGTTTAGTAGTCTCAGGCCCCGAAGGAGGGATTAGGATGGAGCGGGATTTCTGGGCATGGTTTTGGGTTTTAGTCTTTTTGGGAACGGATGGGCTTTGTCTGGGTTTTGCAAAAGAGATTGGCCTCCCAAAGTGTGCAGCGTTTTAATTAAGACCTCCTTCCTTCCCCCCAACCTTTGTCTTTGGAATGTGCCTGTGAGTGGCAGCGGGAAGCCAAACCCCACTTTCTGTTCAGTAACAAAATGATTGCTTTTCGGACTGTGATTAAGAAATCTCTGGGGGCTCCATAGCTGAGCCTTATGTCTTCTTACATCTTCATGATTCTCTGGCTGCCTAATGAGGCTTTAGTGGATGTTCATCCTACCCCATTGCTCCATGGACAGAGATGCCCTTGGCTCCCTGGCTTCTTGGGAATTCTGGAAGCATGATGGACTCACGTCCATCTGGGAGTGGGCAAAGCTTCCTGAAGGCAGGGAGATGAACAGCATCACTTACTTTTGGTCCTGTAATTCTGCTTTCTATTAATTACATGGACCATAACCCCACAATCCATTCTCCATACAGGAGCCAAAGGAGAAGAATATTTACAGTGTAAATTGATTATGGTCGTCCCCTGCTGGGAATCTTCCAATCCACTAATGACCACCTTTGCATCCAGAAAAGAATTCTGAAATTAGCCTGTTTGTTTGTTTATGATCTGTGTACTCATACATTGTCTTTTACTTCTAACCAGTACATAAGCTTCAGGAGGGCAGAGGTTTTGTCTATGTCTATAACTTTGGTGCCTAGGATAGGGTCTGACATTCTGGAGGAGATCGGTATATATGTGTTACATAAATGAATGATGAAATGAACTTTTATGCAAATGTTCTCCTCTGTTTTTCATGTGGGAACTTGCAATATAAATAAGTTTGTGGACTTGCATGGAGTACGCACGAGGCTAACAAGAGTGACTGACAAAGGGAAAAGTTCTACTCCCTTCCAGTCCCAGAGGACATAGCTGTGCATGCACTTTAAGCGTTGTGTGAATTGGGATGAGATTTTCTTTGAGCCTGGAAAGCATTGGGGCTTTTTAGGTTATCTCTTTCTACTAATTGCTGCTCAAAAATTTGGTGGGGAATAGATAGGAAGCTGCCTTGCTAAATACACTGGTCTCCAAAAGCAATGCTGGGGGCATAAAATATCAGGGCAGAAAGAGAACCCAAGCCAGCTCTCTCATTTTACAGATGAGGAACAGGGTCCTGAGGAGGTGAAGTAACTTGTCACAGGCTATACAGAAAACTAGACTAGCTGGAACTGAGGTTCAGTTTTTTTTACTTTCAAAATGTTGCTCCATTTAATTCTTTATGGTGGTTACTTCATAATTATTTGTATTAACGAGGCTGAGAAGAGAATGAATAATCGCCTCCCAAAGAAAAGTTAATGCTGTTCATTTGGGACCACTTTTCCTTGGGTTTGTAGATGAGCTGCACTTTTCACTTATGGCCCCAGAATTGTAAATCTTTCTTCATTTCTTTTTCTTTTCAGGGATGATAATGAGAAGTTGGATAGGCCAAACGGAGGTCCTTCCTCTTTCCCTTTCCCTCATGTGAAACCATGAATGACTAGAGCAGGAGGCAAAGAGCACAGTGTAGGGCCTCACTCAGATCCTTGAGTGGTGTAAGAAGACCTTCTACTCCTAATTCCAGTGTTCTCATTTGTAAGCACCGATGCTACTGTTGGCTTCTAAAAATATTCTATTAACCAGGCATGGTTACTTATTTTTGGGAGCCTTTGTGGGAGTCTGTGGAGTGAGGTGGTTTTGGACTCAGACTAATCTGTGTAAATTCCATTTTCATTTATTAACTGTGTGACTCGGAAAGCTTTCCTAACCACTCTGAGATTCAGTTTCTCTGTCTATAAAATGGTTATTATCATGTCAACCTCATAGAGTTTTCTGCAGATATGATTAAAATGAAATGAGGTGGTACATACAGCACTGATCTAAGATCTCGATAACTCACAATCCTGTTAATAATTCATACTTTCTCTCTTTGACATAATAATGTTCCACAGATTTGGAAAAAGATAAAGATTAGATCCTGTTTTTTAGACTTCCAAGCTGATACAAACCTACGAGCCAAGGGAGCCAGTATTTGGCCATCCGTCCGTCCATCTGCATGTCCCAGGGGTGCACGAATAGGGAACAGTTCAGTTTTTCAGCTGCCTTCAAAGAAGGAATGAGAGAGAGAGAGAGAGAGAGAGAGTTATTTGGATGAACCAGCAGATATAGGATACCGTTTTAGGGAAATTGCTTTTCTCTAAGTCTATACTGATCTGAATACATAGCCAAAATATTTTTGAAGTTGTTTTCTGATCTTTATAAAAGAGTCATTGATAAACCCCGCTCCTGCTTGGAAAATAAAAAGGACACTGAGATCTAACAAGGGGGTTGTGGACTTACCACTGAGGTTGATGAATTTAACATATTGTTTGGCAAAACAAGTCACAGGAAACATCAATCATTCAAGTGTTTTGGCTGAGAGGAAAACGCCTAAGGACTGATCTTGTACCAGAAGTGCTGGGGAAATTTCCCCTGCCAGTTCCTTCCTGGTCTGCTCTTTTGGAAAGACCACTCAGATTATACCTTTGGAGTCAGGGCTGGAGCATTCCCTTCCTTCCTCCACTTGGAAACCTGAGGATGTGGAGAGTGGGGAATGATGCCCTGTGAGTCAGGCGTTCAGGACAGGGCAGGAGTGGGCTGGCCTGTCCGAAGCCTTCTGGTCACTCACAGTGTGATTCTGGGTGGTGATATCTGGGGTCTGCTGGCTCCCACAGAGCCTCAGGAGCCCAGTTGAGTCCCTAAATAGTCTGGTGTGAAAGAAATGACTTTAGAAATGAAAAATCTCTCAATACCTCAGTCAGGCATGTACTGAAATGAAGGCCATTAGGCGAACCTGTTCCAGGGCCTCCTGGGAAATGGAAATACCATCTGGATGGAATGACCTTTATTCAACAAAATGTTTAATTTTAAAAAGTTCCCTCAACAAGCATGAACTATTAGTGCTTATCAAGGTGAAAAACACATTTTTCTTAGCACATTTCCTTCCTAAATATATTGGGGTGCTGAAATGACTTTGATATAAGTCTCATAATGAATGCAGGCTGGAAATAAAATATCAGCTTCTTGGGGTAGTTTGAGCTTGACCAAGACACTTAATCATGAAATCTCAATGGGATTTGACTCCTCATTAGTACAAAACTTGATTCTATGGCCTATGATAGTTCATTTCTATTCAATTCAAATTAGCAAATATTTTTGGTCACCTTTTGTATGTGAACTATTGCAGAGAACACAAACAGAAGTCATTTATATTCTCAAAATCATAAATCACATTAACTGAGAAATTACTGTGTGCTAAAGCTGTTATAAGACTTTAAAAATTATTAACTAGTTTAATTTTTTTTTAATGAAATGAGTACTGGTCATTACTCCCCTCTTACAGAGAAAACAGCAGAGGCAGATAGAGGCTAAGTAACTTTCTCGGGTCTCGAAGCTGATGAACGATAGAGGCAGGTAGTCTGCCACTACCGTTCTGTCTGCCTCATACTCCCGACACAGTCATTTTGGTGCCTGAAAACTGACATGAATGTGTATTGCTGGGTTCACTCACTAAGAAGGGAAGTCTAGGAAATAAGTGGGACAATTAGATGCTCTGGAGCTCCAGCCTGACCTTGAAATGGCAAAGCCAGCTTGGCCCATGGTAACCCTTCTTATTTGTTTCAGCCCATGTTACTGACGCAAGTTACAGAGTAGTGAGGCTGGCAAGTCTTGCTACCCAAACAAATGTGCTGTCAACCCAGGACATCAGAAGTCAGCTGGGCCCGGCCTGCTCTCCTGAACCCCCTTGGAGACTGCCAGCCCCCAAACAGCCTAGTTAAAGTGATGGATGGGTCGAGATAGTCACGCAAATGAAAATACTACCCCTTTGGACCCCAATCAGCTACTGTTGCTTTCTGAGCCCCTTATTAATTCATGAACCCAATTCCAATGAATACTAAAATGACTTGCAGCTGAAGGTTTGCTCACACTGTGCTGAAAAAACTTGGATGCCCAAGTAAATAAATCCTCTTTCAAAGCTCATTAAAGTTTCTAGAAAACATTCATTCACTGCCTTAGCTCAGTCACTTCAGCCAATAAGCTTTGGGGAGTTCAATATTTAGAGGAACATTAAACCTTTCAGGTCAGTAGGAGGCAATTTAACATGCAATCCCCCAACTGGTGGGCAGTGCCAAGAGGTACAAAAATGGGGATTTTTTCCCATGTAGTCAGAGATCAACAGATGATAATAAATATCAGTGATTACTGTGCCTGGTGAGTCCACCAACACCTATTTAATTCATTGTTGAAGATTTTGCATTCGCAGTGAAAATAATAGAAAACAATGAATACTATCATAATTCTATGAGGGAAGTAAACAACTAAAAAATGTAGTTGACTATAAAATTATACATCTTGAATCCCGGTACTAAGGAGAGCATGTTTAGTTGCAGAAAGACTGGGAGGTAGAACAAGGCTGATGGAGAGGACTTTAGCTGGATCCTTCAGAACTACATGCCACTGAACTTTTGAAAATATATTTATTTATGCAGTATTTCAAATATTGAAAGTTTAAATAATAGTACAATAAATATAAATGCACCATCTAGTTTCATCAGATGCTAACATTTTGATGGCATTATTTTTTGTTATGTATTTTTATTATACATTTTCAAAATACAGGATCCAGCAGAAGTAACGCCTGCTTGAGTGTAATTTTATTATTTATTTATTATTTATTATTATCAAAGACAGCAATTTGAAAATTTCACCTAGAATGCCATATGAATGCTTGAGTGTGATACTGTTATGTTACAGAATTACATGCTTATGATTTTGTAATAAAAAAGGGGCGTTATTTGTGCCAGACCTCTGTCTATGTCTTATATCTTAGTTGAGCAATGATTAAATAAATCAAAACATATGCATATATTGGAATATTATGCAGTTATTTAAAAATCATGCATTAAGAGACTTTTTATTTGGGGTGGAAATTCTCAATTAGGATACAAAAATTACACATATAGTAGAATATAGATACATGCAAATAAAAAAACCAAATGAAATACTGTATTTTTCGGACTATAAGATGCACCCCCCAAATTTGGGAGGGAAATGGGGGTGCATCTTATAGACTGAATGTAGCTGAATTATAGTCTGAATGTTATTTATGTTACTAAATATTTTACCACATTTTTCATTTCAAAATTTTTTTTCCTATTTTCCTCCTCTAAAACCTAGGTGCGTCTTATGGCCTGAAAAATACAGTATACTATGGCAGTGGTTATTTATCTTTGGGTGGTGGAATTATGGGTTGCTTTGATTATAGCATGTGTTTTCCTTTTTTACAGTTTCCGGTATTTCCCACAACTTCTTCAAAATTATTTTATAATTTTGAAAAATAAATATTTTTTCCCAAAGCAAAATTACTTTGTTTTGCATATCATTAATATATTTCTTTTGCACAACGGCTGTGATAAGGGTAACATTTTGGCTTCCAAACGAAAGATGGAAGGAGAAAATGGATGGGAAGAAAAGAAGTTTCAGTGAGTTAAGTCAGCCTGGCTAGGAAGCATTCCCACTCATCCCTCTTAACAGGAATGGCCCACTCCTTTGGGGGAGCTCTCTCCACAGTTCCTCCTACATCTCAGCATGTCAACAGTCATCTGTCTCTCTCTGTGCTCTTCCCGCCAGCACCCAGCACAACCCCTCCGCTGCGGATTCCCTGACTGAGCGCCGCACACTCACTGCGTAGACAGGGAAGAGTTCCTGCGCGTTCAGGTCCCACTCGTTGACGTGGGAGCCGATCTGGACCCCAGGGAAGCCCAGCTCCTTCACACAGCGCTCCATCTCCTTGACGGCCAGCTCGGGGGCCTGCATGGGCAGTGTCCCCAGACCCACGAACCTCCTGGGGTACCTCGCTACGGTAGCAGCTAAGTCGTTATTTAAAAACTGGCACAGGTCTAAAGTGTCCTGAGGTTTGGCCTGGTGGAGACAGGGAGGGGAAAACCACATCATTCAAAACCTACTTCTTTAGATATTTACTCTGAACAACACCTTCCCTAGGCTAAATCACTTGTCACTATCTCTGGCTTGCCCGCTCAGGAAGCTCAGGTGCAGACTGAGATAGGCACTTGCTGCAGAAGACCCAGAAGCCAGTCATCGGGAATGCAAAGAAAACTGCTAGTATTGCTGATGAATTAGAAAGATTGAGGCTATAATTTGAAGGGACGGACACGATTACTGGGCCTGGTATCCCTACCCACTGCAGACAGAAGCCGACAGCACTGCACACCTAGGCACCCTCTGCCCCCCATACAGGAGGCTGGGCCTGGCCAGTGCCTGACATCACAGGGCATCTCCTTGTCGTGTCTCACTGTGAGATGTCAGGGTGTTCATACACCTCTCTGTCCCTGTTCTTCTCCCTCCCCCTCCTGTTGGCTGTGGCACTCATAGTTACCCCAGCAAAGCGCTCATGCAGATGAAGTTTGCTTTCTCTCTCCCTAACTCTTCCTTCTGCATCTTCTCACCCCACTGCCAGGAAACCTGGCCTTCTTCGCAACCCCAGTTGTCCAGTCAGAGTGATACCCAATCTGACAAATTTAGACATATTGAGGTCTTAAGGGCATTTTTAAAGCCGTAAATCTAATCACAGGAACCATAAAGACTGAATCGCTAGTACTGGAATTATGAACACAGGTGGCAAAATAGGTGTGAGCAGGTGGTATTTCCATTGCTCCTTAAATCACAGTGCAAGTGGACATTCACTAGTTCGAGCAGGTGCTCGGTGCACCCCCAGTTAGGTACAAAGGTGTACTTCCACAGGCTCTCAATCATGCCTGAAACTTTGAGCACTTGAGACTTAATCCCTTGGGGAAAAGCATCCAACTCAGGAATCTTAGTTTGAATCATATATTCCCTCGGGAGAGGCAACATATTAGGCCATTATTATCCTTTCCACTTCAAAATCATTGTCACCTCAGAATAAATTGGTTTGTTAATTACTGAGTAAGGCATTGCATAGGCGAATCATTAGGCAGGTAAGTTCTGATGGAAATTAAGTTTGGGTTTAGAACTGCGCTGTCCAGTGGGAGTCACATAGTGATGTGCAGCTACTGGCTACTATACTGGACCACGTGGATCTAGAGCAAGGACAGGACTAAGAAGAGAGGCTTGGGAAGGCACACTGCAGTGTGAGAAGCTGAGGGACCCTACTGATCTCTAACGGAAAGAAGTGGAGGGGAGGTGGGGCAATGGCAAGACCGGAGTCATCTACCTACTTGCCAGACATGAGCTTTCGCCTGCCAAGGAGATGGCTTGAAGTCGCACACTCACCCAGTAGCTAAACATGACGGGGACCGTGGAAAGGGCTTGCACGGTCACTCCTAGACACAGACACAAAGAAAGGCAAAGTTAATGAGAAGAGTACCCAGACATTCTTTTTGCATTTCCCAGGAATTCTCCACCCAGCTTCCTCCTGCTCTCTCCTCCCTAACTGCTCCTCCCTGTCCACTTTCTCAGGCTCTCTGTTTCAGGCCTCCCTCATTCCTCAGTCTCGGATTCTAAGAGGCGGGCTAAAGGCTGGACAAAAATGAGATTGTTTATGAAGAATTAATTGACCCCGTTTGTCAAGGGTTATTTCCACTCTCCTTTTTGCAAAGTTCTATTTAAGCAAGTCATTTCCCCAGCAATTTGTTCAGGGCTTTTCATCTTAGGTCATTCATGGCTAAATGTATTTCTCAGCCACCTTAATGCAGCTCCTAAGTAGGTCTGGGTCCCACTGTCTGGAGTGCGCAGAATGGGACCCTGGATTTGGCTCCAGAATCCAGCATTTGGTGTGCCTAGAATCTCTTGTCTTCAAGCTCTTGGAGCTGGGGTACCAGGCGAGAGGCTGCCAAACGGAGGGTGGCTCCTGTTTCCGTCATGCCCACATCCGACCCACCAGCAAGGCCTGTCACCTCTACTCCAGTTGCACATCTACCCGTGTATCCCGTCCCCTGCCACTGCCTAATCCAGGCCACCGGCACCTCCTATGTGGACCACTGCAGAAGCCTCTGGATGGTGGTCTCCTACCACCATTCTTATCCTCCTATGGTTTGTTCTCTACCCAGAAATCAGAGTAATATGTTAAAACTTAGATCAAGTCATTCTCTTGGTCACCACTTCAAGGACTTGACATCATACTAGAGTAAAATCCAGACTTGAATATGGTCTACAAGGCCCCGTTCAGTCTCTCCCAGGGCTCATATCATCGTTGTTGGCTTCCTGACTGCTTTGGAACACTTTTCTGCCCCAGGACCTTTGCATTGCTGTTCCACCCACCTGGGATGCTTTACTTTTGGCTCACCACAGGATGGGCTCCTTTTTACCCTAAGGTCTGAGTTCAAATGTCATCTTCTCAGAGAGGTCTTCCCACTGTTATCTACCCCATCATTCTATTCCTTTCCTTTTCTAACAGGTATTACAGTCTGTCATTTCTACGTTTACTTGTTTATTCTGTGGCTTCTCCTACTTGAATGTAAGCACCACGGGGCCTGTCTCTCTATGCAAACACCAGCACCCAGCAGTGCCCAGCACACTGAACATACCCAATAAATGACAGACTACAGCTTTTGATAATATATAGTATTGTTAAACATGGCCACAGATATTATTTACATTTTACATTCGTTGATTAGTACCAAACAGATGCGTATTTTTCAATTGTGAATCCTTTTCTATTTTACACAAATACTTTCACTTATATTACTCTATTTCATTTCTCTTTTATAGATTAGACCTAAGGCCACATGTTTTGGAGGCAGTGTGATGAGGCGCCCGCCCAGCCTTGCTCCTCACTTGGCTATCACTTGTCAGTGTTTGATATCGATGTAGTAAATTGTGTGATTTTTGTGTTGGTTGGTTTGGATACATATTCTTTGGTCTCTGGGAACAAAAGGGGGGAAACAAATCTAATCCAATTAGAATTTATATTTTTTAAAAATAGGGGGGTTTAACAGAGTGGCATAGCACAATGTTTTTCAAATTAATTTATTGATTAAAATGGGGCAGTGTTGCAGAACATTGTAAAAAAAAATTCCTAGGCCCTCCTTCAGAAATTTTGATTTAGTGGATGGGGCTCAGGCGATCCTTATCCTGAGGGAGATTTGGAAAAAACTTCTGTGGTGGAACTAGAAAGATGCCCTAGCTACGGTCTCAGCTCTGCTGTTACGAGCTGTGTGGTCCTGAGCAAATCCCTTAGACTCCGGGCCCCCATCGGTAACAGTGGGTGCCAAAATGCCTGCCACTTAGAGGTACTGAGAGGAAGTTAAAAGTGAGCAGGTGTGTGAAACCCCTCCCCACCCCTCTGGGGCCTCTCAGCCTCCTTCCACATAAAGGACTGCTCTCCCATGCCAGTCCTCACTCAGCCTAGACCCCTCAACAATTCTGACCTTCCTGGGTCTGTTCTAGAACTCACTTCAATAGGAACTCAACCTAGTTGAGGATTTAGGAGACACATTCGTATTATCTCACTGTTATTATTTGGGTCTTTCTTAGCTCTGTGTTGGATCTTGTGCTGAAGTGACCCAGGGGCTGCCAGTTACATTTGCCTCCCTGTGAAGATGGCATGGATTGCTAGAACCTTCTGTGTTGGGCATTCATCATTTTGTTTTCTTATCTCTGCAGAGGTGGTAGGATGTAGCTGTTCATTCCTCGGGGCCAGACTGCCTGGGTTTGAATTCTGGTTCTGACCACTACAAATTAAACTGTGTGATTTTGGACAAGTTGTTTAACCTCTCTTCCTCAGTTTAGTCATCTGTAAAATGGGCACAGTAATAGATGTTACCTCCAAAGGTTGTTACAGGGATTAAGTGAGTGAATACATGTTGGATGCTGAGAAACGTGTCTGGCACAAAGTAAATGCTCAGCACGGGGTAGTCATGACTGCTCTCTTAGAGACAGCCAGTGAATGAAACGCACAGCAAAAACCTAAGGAGACACCCTTCACCTAAACCAACACCAGTCATCCAAATCTCTTTTCCACTGGCTTTCTCCTTGAACAGTGTGGGGCGGGAGGAGGGTTGGGAACCTTGTTTGAGCTTTACATTCAGAGCAAAACCTTGCTCTGTGCTGTGGGTCTGGGAAGCGTGCTCTTTGCCCAGCTCCGCTCCCAGCCCCATGCACTTCTAGCACAGGAGCACAGGCACTGCGTTCGGTGGAATGGTCTGCAGAGGAGCTTCAGGCTTTCTGCAAAGTTCAATTTGAATGCCATTTAAATACACATTTAATTATTTCAAAAAAGCTATAAAGCAATTCCTGGCCTGAAGTATCCTGGTCCAAATTCTAGCATGCCAGAGACCACTTCCCCATCTGGGGCTGGCCGGCTAACTCATTTTGTGCAGACCTTGGGATGAAATGTCTCCTGCCATCGCTGTGTATGCGTTTCAACTTCTTACACGTTTATCTTTGATTGAGGAGGTGGTGGTTCTAAGCTGCTCCTTCATTTGTGGGTATGAATTGCTTGTTTTCTGGTTTAAATATAGGCCACTGATGTCAAAATCGAGGCCTGACAGTGTCATAGTGGTGAGCAGCCCTTAACAGGGGTGAGGTCCCTGTGAGCGTGGCCCGCGCACACCCATGAGGCTCAGCGCATCTTTGGGTGGCGCCGTCAGCCAGGCAGCAACGAGTGAGCACAGCATGGCCATCAGACCATATTTCAGATAGTCTTGAAAATTCTTTTACATTTTGGGACTTGTTTGCTTTTTAAATGTAAGATAAGGAATGCAAAGCAGTCCTTAGAAATCATTAGTGATTCAGTTTGGAAACAAAAATTTCCCAATTCTCCTCTTTCAAATTTCTTAATTAGTTTTATTGTGCACTATTCTGAGAGTACACTATTAGCTTTGTTTTTAATTGCTCCCATTTCCACCCCTTATGTGTCCACAGGGACTT
This sequence comes from Micronycteris hirsuta, assembly GCA_004026765.1. Lineage (NCBI taxonomy): Eukaryota > Metazoa > Chordata > Mammalia > Chiroptera > Phyllostomidae > Micronycteris > Micronycteris hirsuta. Next base: position 24,909 of record PVJI01002301.1, on the reverse strand, counting down.
TCTGTGTACTGGGCTCTGAGACAAACTATAGAAAGAAATTAGATCCTCAATCTCACTAAGCAGGAAATTGGCATCTTTACTCTGTGGATCCTAATTTTTACTGTTCTAATTGACTTTATAATAAGTGACTACTATACATTTAAACTTAAAAAGCTTTAAAATAATAAAATGACACTTTTATATTTTTTATGAAACAGTATTCTCCTTTAAAACAGGATCTACCTAATTTTTAAAAAATTTAATCTGCACTGAAAACTTGATAGTAGCAGGTCCCATCCTGCCCCCAGCGAAGCTGCAGCAGCCTGGTCCGGTAGAGAAAAGGCGACAGACGTTATCATCACGTCAGTCCTGTGAAGCGGTCAACAGACTTTTGGGAGAGACACGGCTTTTCTATCAGATATAAAACTTGGTGCTATTTCTTATTGTAAGTACCTGTTTGATCCATTTCTCTAACACGGACTTCTGGGTCCCAGCAGTTCTCCTGGACCACCCTGAAAACCTTCCCATCTTTCAGCATTTTTGCTTCTCCCTAGGGCAGAAAATGCACATCAGTAGAAGCTAACCTGAGTTTACTTAGATTAATCCTTCCTTGTATGCTTTGGAACTTGGTTCTCCCCTAGAATTTTTAGGGGTTTTTACTTAATCCTTGATGAAGTAGAAATCTATTCATTGAACAGAACTCAGCTTTTCATCCTCATGCCTTAGTACTAGCCTGCAGTTAAAGGGGTGCGCTCTGTAGGTATCAGTAGTTGGACACAGAGAGAAACAAGGTCATGGTCACGGCCTTTTGGGGCTTCATGACTGAGGATGGCTGGTTACCTTGTCTACCCGAGTCACTGGCTACAAACCCCAAGAGGAAGGCCCAGTGTCTGGAAAACTGCAGCACAGAACATTTTAGAATTGAAAAGGACCTTCGAGATAGAACGTGGAGTCCTGCCCTCTGGTTTTGCAGAGAAGCAACAGATGGGTGGTGGGAATGAATGACTTGTCTAACAGAGCAGGGCCCGCCGATACCAACGCCTGCAGGGGGAGGTGGGCACTGAAGTGAATCGTCTAGCAGCGTGTGTGCAATTCTGGGGGCTGAGTTGCTGACTTCCACCCAGCCCCGTGCCAGCCCGCGTGCACCCTCTCCTAATGCTCAATGCAGGGGCCACGGCGAGTGGCTGTGCAAGGGCATGGCAATGGCTTCTGGATCAGGCCTCCAGGTTGGGACCCCTAAAGAAAAAGGAAAAGTTCTGATCCAGGTCCCTGAAATCAGACTCCCCAGTTTCAAGTCCCCATTCTACTACTTACTGTGTGGCCTTGGACAACTTAAACAACATCTCTGAGCCCCAGTTTGCTCATCTTTAAAATAGGGATAATAATATGAATTCTCTTAAAAAAGAATATAACTTACCTTAAAGGGATCTTGTGAGCATGAAATGGGATAATCCATATAAAGCACTTAGTGGAGTATCAGACACATGTGAAGTGTTAGCTATTCTAAGTATCAGTTATTAGTGACATAAGGCTAATTAGGGACTAGGCTATCCTGGTGTTCCCCCGCTTTGAGGGCTCACCAACTCTGGTGGTGCTTTTGGGCCTCAACATCGCCCTTGGGCCCCAGCATCGCCCTTGGGTCCCATGTGATGGCCAAGTGAGCACGAGGTGATCAAGGCCTTGAGCTCTGCTTAATGGAATCCTTGCCTTCCTCCTCTTCTCCTTGGCTTGATTAGGAGTTGCACACCGGCCTTGCCACAACCTTCTTTCCATCCTTCTATCCTGTGGACAAAACCGTCCCCGATTTCTGTTTGGAGAGAGGCCGCCACTTTTCACCTTCAGGGGTAGCTGCCCCTTCACACCTGGCTTGCATGAAGAGACCTCAGGTCCATGTTTTCATTTCTCAGGGACTGGGGGGAAAGGTCGATGAGTGACTGACTTGTGTGGTCGTGACAGGGTCTTTACACAAGCAGAACCAAGTCTCTGACATCAGGACTCAGGATCGATTTGCCTCAGTTCTCATCTTTCGCTGACTCTGCTGGCATCTAAACAACTTCCCTTGGTTGGGAAATCTCCCGTGAGATTCTTAGTGGAGGCAGAGCCCAGCCCTCCTCAATGAAGCCCAAAAAGCCCAAGTACTTGCCCTCTTTGCCCTGGGCTTTTTCAATTGGTGCTTGGTTTTTAGTCAAGAGTAAGTGATACAAAAATGCAGAACAGTGAACTTATTCTGCTGGAGATCCCAGCACTGGCCCTGTGCTGCATCTGTTGGCAGGGGTACTGGTGGCAGTGTTCAATGTCCAGCTCTGGGGCCGGGGTGGGGGTGGTGGGGGGTGGCGGCAGCTCTTTAGCCAGGCTATTCCTGTGGTATATAGGCTGGCTGTGGCTTCAGTTACTAACACATTTCATGGGTTTGGTTCCCTAGGCATTTTGTAATTCTTGAGGGTCTTAAAATACTTGCAACAAATTCCTTTTATGATTAAATTGTGGGAATTCTTTCCACATGCGTGTAAACATGCAGTCCTGAGAATTTACGCATAAAGAACATGGCTCCGCGTGAGGAAAAATTATCCCCGTGTGGATCATGTCAGTGGAAAAGGAACTCTCTAATGGGAATTTGGCAAAAATGTATCTTAAGAAATTCTAAATTGCTGAGTCTCTCTTCCTCCCCAAAGTCAGGAAGCTTAAGTTAATGATCACTGCCTCAATGTTTTATGGTCCTAAAGGATAACAGCCCTAGTTAGTTTACCCTGAAATTACTTGTCTCTTGTTTAATGTACTACCCCAGTCCCATCTGCCACCGGACCTGAATTTACATCCTAAAGCTCTGTTACTGAGTAAACCTACCCCTTATCTACTCCCTTCCCATATATCCTCATGATTCAGCTGAAGACCCCTGTTCTGCATAAGGCCATGAATAATCAATCCAATGTAAATGTGTCCTAAAGCTTCTAATAAAAAGCCCAGCTGAGCTACCCACGGGGCCTTTTTCCAAGATGGAGGAAATGGTCCCGTGGCTCCGGACTCTCTTCTCCCCACGTGTCTCGGTGTGAGATTCTTTTATGCATCGGGTTACGGTCCCCACGGATTTTGCCTGACAAAATCCCCATGATTAAATTAACCATGGCTTGCTTCTGTTGTCTGCAACCAAGAGTCCCGAGTGACACGGACCGCACACACGCGCACCTCTTTCCATTTGGTGAAGGAGGGAGTGGGGAGAGGTTGACGGGGAAAGGGAGTCTGGGAACGCACTTTCATTTGGCAAATTAAAAGTTTTCTTTTTCTTTCTCTTAATCGTAAAGTTTAATCACCATAAAATACCCTGAACAAGAGGGCTGAGGAGTAGGATCTTAGCATTGGGGCAGACCTGGGTTTAAATCTCATTGAAGTACTTACCAGCGGTATAACTGGCTAAGTTATGGGCCTTCTGAGTTTAACCCTCACATTTTATCTCTGCAAAATGTGGGCCATTATATTTGTCATGTTTGTGGCTGCTCGACATCCTTGAAACACTTTGTATATGTGAAGAAATTTTCACATCATGATTCCTCCTTCCCAAGGGAGAATCCAGAATTCACTTTCCCAGCCTCCCTTGTAGCGAGGGCACTGGTGTGTGCTTTGGGCTCTGCCGGAGGTGCGCACGTGTGACTTTGATTAGGAAGTGAGCACTGTGAGGAAGCAGGCGCTATGCGGAATCTGCCTTTTGGTCAGGGTGTTGTCTGAGGTGTCTGACGTGGCTGGAGCAGAAACAACAATGCTTTGGTCTCCAGTCTCAATAGAGTCAGCATGAGTGTGAGCTCTGGCGACCAGGAGTGGCGGCACTCACAAGTCTCTGCTGGAGCAGCCCCCAGGTACGACTGGGCACTGTGCGCGTGCTAGCACCGCCTCTGAGCTCCATCTCTGACCCTCCACGCAAGTCTGTGAGCTGCTTTTGTAATTTAACTAGCTGGAGTGGGTTCTGTTGTTTACAACTAAGAACACAGATTGATTCAGAAGATCCGATAATAGAATGCTTGTGAAGAAGTTACCAAGGCAGAGAATATGGTAAATAAACTATGGCCAGATCTTACTATCTACACCAGTCCCCTCTTATCCCCGGGAGGTATGTCCCCAGACCCCCAGTGGATGCCTGAGACTAAGGATAGTACCGACCCTACACATACCAAGTGTTTTCCTGTACGTACATACCTGTGATAAACTTTAATTTATAAACTAGACACAGTAAGAGATTAACAACAATAACATAATAAAATAGAGAAATAATAACAAAATACTGTAATAAAAGTTATGTGAATGTGGTCTCTCTCTGTTTCATGTCTTCACCTATAAATGTAATACCTTCTCCATCTTAACTAAGCATTTAACATGCCCAGTGGTTTTAACTTCTGCAGGTTGAAGTGTGGCAGTGAAACCAGGGGAAATCTCTTCTCCCTTTTTCACAATTTCATGGGGAGAAGATTCATTCTCACCGTAGATCTTAGCACCCTCGGCAGGTGATTTTTTTTCCTTCTTTCATTGAGAACTTTCACCTTTTCACTTAAATGAAGCGCTTCATGGCTTCTCCTTGGCATGTCCAAATTGCAGGCATCACTACTCTGGTGCTTTGGGGCCATTATTAAGTAAAATAAGGGTGACTTGAGCACAAACACTTTGGTACTGGAATGCTGCATCTGATCACTGAGGTGACCACTAAGTGACTCACAGGTGGGAGGCATACACAGTGTGGATGTGCTGGACAAGGGGGTGATTCACGTCCTGGGTGGGATGGAGTGGGACTGCTTTGAGATTTCATCATGCTGCACAAAATGACACACAATTTTAAACTAATGAATTGTTTATTTCTGGAATTTGCCACTCAATGTTTTCAGAATGTGACAGGTAACAAATGGTGGATAAAGGGGGATTGCTATATTATCAATGACAAGGGAGGAGATTGGGCTTTTCTGGGAGGTGCATGAGTGAGTCTGGGTTTAAGACAAAGCAGTGTGATTTAAAGTAGGAATAGATCATTGAGTTCTACTCATGAGTTTACCAATGAGTCCATGAGGTAGAGTGATTTGTCCAAGGTCATATACTTAATTGGTATAGAGCTAGGACAAGAATCCAGGTTTATGAAGCCATTTCTATTCCACTAGGATGGTATTTTGGTAATTGGTATCTATCTAGCAGGCAAAGGCTAATTATTATAATTTTCTAATGAGTTTTGTTTTTATTACATGTCAGAAAATCAGACTTATTGAACTTCTCTTTCCACACCCTTCATGCTGGATCCATGGTAAGGCAAATGAGTGACAGCAACTGTCAGTGAAACTCCTGAGTGGAAATTACTACAGAGTAGCTGTGCCCCTGTAATATGCTTCCGATTCTCCTTGTTCCTTCAGCCAGAATTTGGGGACCCAACAGCCATCGTAGAGAATCAGCTCCTGATCTCTTTCACTTTACCGTGGGGAACACAGTACCCTGCTGGGCTATACATGCACCTCAGAGGTGCTGCTGGGGGAGGAACTGGGAGGTCTTTTAGGTTCTGTTTTTCGTGTTGACCTCAACAGCAACCAACATCTTAAACTAAACTAATAACCAAGTAATTGCAGCAAGCTGCTCTAATTTATTCAGCCAAAAAACAACTTCTGTTTTTTCCCCTAAACTCTCAAAAGAAAACCGATTTTCTATTTTTCTATTTCCTCAACCAACCATCATCACCCAAATGACCCATTTCAAATACACCACCAATATTTTTAAGCTAGAACAGCGCTGTGTAGTGGGGATCATGGTGCTGCCGGGGTCAGGAGACCTGGATCCTTTCTGTAAACCACTGCCCTCCCAGAACCTAAGATTCTAACTATAAGGTAAGTGATGTCTAAGGTCCTTCCCAGGACAGAGTGATGTGTCACTCAGATTCCCCTTCAGGAATGAAGGACTTATTCTCCCAGCTTCTGGGGCCCTTGGCTATCAGCCCCTGTGAGGAGATAAGAAAACTGTCATAGCTGAGGAGAGCTACCTCCCTTGAGGTCCTGCTTCACTTCCATGTCAAATGGAGGTGTAAAGGCCCCTCTGCATTGGTCCTCGCACACCACCCCAACTTGGGACAGCTCTGAAAGTTAGCTTTCAAGATCCTTACAGGGCCAGCTGAGACTTCCATTTAGACTACATCACAGCTCAGCCTTGCCCTCTCTTCTAGCCTGCTTCCTTCTCTTCCCTTCCACTGGTGTCCTTTCTAGGAGAATTTCCCGATAAACCTGTACTCTAATCTCTGCCTCAGAGCCTGATTCCCAGAGAACGTAACCTGTGACATTTCTGATGCTTAACTTATAGTTCTAATACTATCTGTGAATACGTTCAAATATGGCTGGTATTTCAAATGTCTAGTACTGTGTGTATCATTAAAAATGTATTTTCCAACTCACTATTTCACATCGGATTTCCATTCTCACCCTCTTACCCCAGGGCTCACTCAGGCTGTCTATCTAGATCATGCAAGCTATCATGCTGCTTGGGTTTGGGGTGCAGAGTTGTCAGAAATGGCCCAGACACTGTCACCAGGAAGCAACCTCTGTTATCGATCCAACTTTCACATTCCCAGGTTCTGATGGACAGTTCCATGGGAGGGACTACTACTGTGACAACCATCTCTCTCCCAGGCATGCTTGCCCTCCTGGCTTGGCTGCTTCTGTTCTTGATGCTTGCATTATCTTTCTCCTCCCTTTGAGACAACATCATTTTTTCACTTCCTCCTGCCTAACATTATCATTCAATCCATTTCCCCAAACCACTGATTCAGCCTCCAAAGTAGATCCTAAATGGTTCATTTTCCTCCATCTTCACAGCTATAGCCCTGGTCCATGTTCCACCCTCTTTCACCTGAAGGACTACTCCAGCCTCCAGCCTACTCTTTCTGCCTTCACTCTTGCTCTCCTTCAACCCAGTCTCCACAAAACAGCCAGAGTAAACTTAAAAAACCCTAAATCAGGGCTTTTGGTCAAGATGGTGGTGTAGGTAAACGTGGTACTTGCATCCTTCCACAAGAACATCAAAATTACAATGAAATTACAGAACAACCGTCATTCAGAATAGCCTGAAATCAAGCTGAACAGAAGTCTTACAACTAAGGGTTTAAAGAAGAAGATGCACTGAAACTGGTAGGAGACTGGCAGGAGGGGCAAAGATACAAAAGGGGCTGGTCCCACATCCATGTGTGGAGGATAGAAATCAGGAGGGATATCTCAGCTATGGAGGTCTCCCCTGAGGAAAGAGGGGTCCTGGGCCCAGACCAAGCACCCCGGCCCAGGGTTTCTGTGCTGGGAAGGGAAGTCCCCATAATTTCTGGCTGTGAAAACCAGCAGAGAGTGTGGCTGAGTGAGACAAAGGGCTGCTGGATTTTCAGGAAGTTCCTCTTAAAGAGCGGACACATGGACTTACTCAGATTCACTTTCTCTGAGCTCCAGTGCTAGGGCACCAACTTGAAAGGCAGCAGGAATACACACGGAGGAACTGAACTGTCTGGCATCATAGGGAGAGTTGGAGGGGCAGTTTTCTCTGAGACAGAAGTGCTGGCAGAGGCCATTGCTCCTTTGATGAGCTTTCCTCTGACAGAACCAGCAGCCCGGCACCATATGTGAGTCTCCATCAACCTGTCTATCACTGTTCATCCCACCATGGTGATTCGCTGAGACCCCGCCCTACTCAACTTTCCAGCTTACCAGAGTTGTTTCCAGTGACTTTTCCATATAAATGACCTGGCTTCGGAGTTTCCTGAAGTCTTTCAAACAAGCAGCATCTGGCCTCAGCATGCCCATACCTCTCACTAAATGGCCCCAGGCCCGGCACTAATGGCAACCAGCCTTGGTTCAGAGCTTGGCCTGTTCTGGGCACCTCCAAACCCAGAACTAGTAGCAGCCATCTTCAGGTTGCTTGGTAGCTCATGACAGGTGGTGACTGACCTTGGCCTACACTTCCCAGGAAGCCCCAGAGCTGGTTCACCAGTGGACAGCTTCAGACCACATCAAAGCATCACCACCCAACCACCTCCACAAGTAGCACACTCAGGGGCAGATTCAGCAGGCACCAGAGCCCCACTGAAATAAGTCCTGCTCTGTGGGGTAGGCTATTGCATAGCTGATCCAACTGATGGTTGCAGCCAGTCCTTGCAGCCAATCAGCCTGGGGTTTACTCCTTTCCACTGACATGCCAACAGCAATCAAGACTTTACTACAACAGGAGTGTATACTCAGCCCACAAGGGGTGTGTCAGGCACACCTGAAGTCCCTAGCTTGGGTGTACAGGGAGGCTGTGCCACTGGACCCTACAGGACACCTACCACATTAGGCCATTCTACCAAACCTGGGATATGTAGCAGCTCTACCTAATACATGGAAACAAACAGAGGGAGGCTGCCAAAACTGGAAAAAAAAAGAGACATGTAACAAATGAAAGAACAGAAAAAAAAACTCCAGAAAAGGAACTAAACAAAATGGAGTCAAGCAATCTACTAGATGCAGAGAGTTAAAAAGAATGATTACAAAGATGCTCAATGAACTTAGGGGAAAAGTAGATGAACTTACTAAGTACTTCAACAGCATAAAAAAGGACACAGAAACCACAAAAAAATCAAGTCAGAAATGAAAGATACACTAATTAAAGTGAAGAATAATTTACAGAGAATCAATAGTAGAGTAGATGAAGTTCAGAATCAGATTAGTGACTTGGAATATAAGGAAGCAAAAAACACTCAATTGAATAGCAAAAAAAAAAAAATGAGGACAGTGTAAGGAACCTCTGGGAGAACTTCAAATGTACCAACATTCACATTATGGGGATGCCAGAAAGAGAAGAGAGAGAGCAAGAAACTGAGAACCTACTTGAAAAAATAATGATGGAAAACTTCTCTAACCTGGTGAATGAGATAGACATACAAGTCCAGGAAGCACAGAGAGTCCCAAACAAGATGAACCCAAAGAGGCTCACACCAAAACACATCATAATTAAAATGACAAAGAGAATCTTAAAAACAGCAAGAGAAAAGTAGTTAGTTACCTTCAAGGAAGCTACCATAAAACTTCCAGCTGATTTCTCAACAGAAACTTTGCAGGCCAGAATGGATTGGCAAGAAATATTCAAAGTGATGAAAAGCAGGGGCCTATAACCAAGGTTACTCTACCCATCAAAGCTATAATTTAGAATGGAAGGACACATAAAGAGCTTCCCAGACAAGAAAAGTCTAAAGAAGTTCAGCACCACAAAACCAGTATAACATGAAATGTTAAAGGGTGTTCTTTAAGAAGTAGAAGAAAAAAATGATAAAAATTATGAATAATAAATGGCAGTAAATACATATTTATCAATGATTGAATCTAAAAAATAAAACAAATGAATAAGCAGAACAGAAACAGATTCACAGATACAGGGAACGTTTTGGTGACTGCCCGATGGGAGGAGGGTTGGGGAGGTGGATGAAAAGGTGCAGGGATTAAGGAGCACAATAAGGTTGTTACAGAACAGTCACGGGGACTTCTAGTTACATGGAGGTATAAGTAGATGTGCTTCACCTTCTTGAACAACCATAGGAAGGATCCCAACTAACCTCAAAACAAAATATAACCAGAACTGCCAGAAAATTGAACTGTATGGAAGTCCAACAACCAAAAATTTAAAGAAGACATATTAATCCAGACTGGTAGGAGAGGCAGAAAAAGGGAGCTGGGGTGAAGAGGACACAGTGTGATGGTGGCAAGGCAGTGTTGGCAAGGTGGCAGCAGGTGGAACAGGTGGTCCCATGTTCACGTGTGGTGAATAAGTATCAGGAGGTATACCTTAGGAGCTAGCAATCCCAGCCCCAGGCCAGATTGTGCAACCCAGGGTTCCTGCACTGGGAATATAATGCATCATAACTTCTGGCTGTAAGAACTAGTGGGGGTTGGGGAGGTGGAAGAAACTGCCAATCTTTAGGGAGAGTCTGCAATGAGAGGCCCACGTGGTCCTAGAAGGTACACAAACCCCTGCTCTAGGAACCACCACCAGGGCAGCAGCTAGAGAGGTGCTAGTAGCATAGGAAAATGGAAGAATTGACTGGAAACAGAGTGCGTGCCAAGCACACCTCCAACAGCCAGGCAGCAGCATTGTGCCCTCTCCGACCCCTCCTCCACATACAGAGCCACAAAGCAGTGAAGCAGGTTGCCCTGGCCTGGTGAATACCTAAGTCTCCAACCCATACAACTTAACAGGTTGTCAAAGCAGCTCTATCTAATACACAGAAACAAACACAGGGAGGCTGCCAAATCAAGGAGAAAAAGAAATATGACCCAAATGAAAGAAGAGAACAAAACCCCAGAAAAAGAACTAAGCAAAACTGAGAGAACCAATCTATCAGATGCAGAGTTCAAAACACTGGTGATAAAGATGCTCAGAGAACTCAGTGAGCACAGTAAATGCATAAGGGAAGAAATGAAGGCTACCTTAAGTGAAATAAAGAAAGATTCACAGGGAACCAACAGTGAAGGGAAGGGAGTGGAGGTTCATATCAACTATTTGGAACATAAGGATGAAATAAACAGTCAACCAGTACAGAATGAGGAAATAAGAATTCAAAAACTAAGGAGAGAATAAGAAGACTCTGGGCATCTCCAAAAGTGCCAACATCCAAATCATAGGGATGACAGAAGGGGAAGAGGAAGCGCAAGAAATTGAAAACTTATTTGAAAAAATAATGAAAGAAACCTTTCTTGAGTTGGTAAAGGAAATAGATGTATAAGTCCAGGAAGCACAAAGTCCCCAAAAGTTGGACCCAAAAAGGACCACACCAAGATGCATCATAATTAAAATGTCAAAGGTTAAAGATAAAGAGAGAATCTTAAAAACAGCAAGAGAAAGACAAGAGTTCCCTACAAAGGAGTTCCCATAAGACTATCAGCTGATTTCTCAAAAGAAGAAAAGAAGGGACAGGCGAGAAGTATTCAAAGTGATGAAAAGCAAGGACCTACAACCTAAATTACTCTATCCAGCAAAGCTATCATTTGGAATTAAAGGGCAGATAAAGTGCTTCCCAGACAAGGTAAAGATAAAGGAGTTCATCATCACTAAGCCCTTATTATATGAAATGTTAAAGGGACTTATCTAAGAAAAAGAAGAAGATCAAAACTATGAACAGTAAGAAGATCAAAACTATGAACAGTAAAATGACAACAAACACACAACTGTCAACAACTGAATCTAAAAAACAAAAACAAAAACAAACTAAGCAAACAACTAGAACAGGAACAAACTCATAGATACAGAGATCACAGGGAGGGTTATCAGCAGTGAGAGGGAAGGGGGAGAGTGGGGGAAAGGTACAGGGATTAAGAAGCATAGGAAATGGAGAAGCCAAAGAACTATATGCACGACCCATTGACATGAACGAAGGGGAGGATTGCTGGAGGGAATGGGGATACCAGGTGGAGGAGGGCAAAGGAGGAGAAATTGGGGCAACTGTAATAGCATAATCAATAAAATATACTTTAAAAATAGTCAGAGGGATATAAAGTACAACATGGGGAATATAGTCAATAATATTCTGATAACTGTGTATGGTGTCAGATGGGTATAAGATTTATCTGGATGACCACTTAGTAAATTATATAACATCTAACCACTGGGATGTAATCCTGAAATTTATAATACTGTATGTCAACTGTTATTAAAAAATAAAACATGATTTAAAATATTTAAGAAGATGAAAGAATGTAGAAGAAAAACCATTCTCTAGAATTTAAAAAATTAAATAAAAAAATGTTAAAAGTCCCTAAATTAGATCTTGATACTGCCTCACGTAAAACTCTTGAATGGATTTCCGCTGCGCTGAAGGCACAGTCCCAATTCCTTACCTGGCTCCATAATACCCTGCATGATCAAGCCCATTTACCTTTACTACTTCATCACATGCCTACACCTTTATAGGTTCTTATTAACTCTTTTCAAAGCATTCTAATTTAAGTATCCCATTTATTTTTTGCTTTGGAGCCTGATTGATAAAGAAAAAAATGTACATCGCTTTATTAAATAATGCTACGTATTTCTATAGGTACACGTATACATAAATAAAGTAATAGGAGAAAGTCTGGGTAAATACCCACCAAACTGTTAATAGGAATTGATTTTGAAGATGGGAAGTGCTGATCCTAGGGAACTACAGTTTTATCTGCAATTATTTGATTTTTTAAAATTCTTTAAAAAATATTTATTTTTATTTTATTTAAAGATTCTATTTATTAAGTTTTAGAGAGGTAAAGGGAGGGAGAAAGAGAGGGAGAGAAACATCGGTGTGTGGTTGCCTCTCGTGTGCCCCCTACTGGGGACCTGGCCTGCAACCCAGGCATGTGCTCTGACTGGGAATCAAACTGGTGACCCTTTGGTTCACAGGCTGGCACTCAATCCACTGAGCCACACCAGCCAGGGCTGAATTTTAAAAGAATTTATTGAAATAATACTTATGTAATAAAAAATTAACCTTAAGGATAAAATCATAAAATGACAGCACTGGACTCCATTAATGGCTTTCAATCACTTTGGCTGTGACCCGACATGTGGAAATATAGTTTCCACTGTGACCCAGTGGAGTTGTATACTGATAACAAACCGGGACAAAAGTTTCATGAATAGTATTTACTCTTACCATGAACAATGCATTCTGCTGTATCTTCTTTTGTAATCTGCTTCATTTTTAAAGCTGTCCTACCTGACCCACTGACTTCTTATTATGACTCACTGTTGGGTTGCAACCCTTATTTTCAAATACTGGAGCAGAGATCACTAGTTTATGATTGTTTATCTTTATAAAAACTGCCCCTGGCCTTGGGCTTTCCACTTTCCCTGAACTCCTTTGCTGTTTATTGTCTCTTTTGTTCAGTTACCACAAAATTATCATTTTAGCACAAAATTGTCATTATCTGTATGTTATTTATCCATTTGGGTGTCTGCTTCCCAGTGAGGGGACATCATTTTCAGATTAGGAACCCAATGATCAGAGATTGCATAGAATTGTGTGTATGTGAAATGGTGAAAATGGTGTGCGTGTGTGTGTGTGTGTGTGCTTGTAGTCCTAAAGGCCTAAGGAACATTCAGTGGATACTGGTGGATGCTGCTGACCCAGGGATTTGAAACAGGCCCTATGTCTCTCCTTTGAAATGCTCCCAGGTATTCTTGCCACCAAGACTCAGTTCTAGACCCACCCCCTGCAAACTCCTCAGAGGAAGCCACACGGAATGTCTTACTACCTATACCTTTATAAATATTCAACCAAAACCATTGCAAATGTTTTTTTCAATTCTGAACAAGGCTTTACTGTGGCAAACAAATACCCCTCCATTCATTCCAAAAGCATTGAAAAACCAAAGGTTAAGAAAAGAAACAAGTAAGGTAGACCAGGGACATGTTTTGGAAGGAGCTTTCAGGGAAGAGGGATCTCTGAGATAAATCAGACATGGGGACAGAAAATACTTGCTCACCAAAGGAATGTAGGAGAATAGAAATGAACTTCAACCCCCCAATACTGGCTTTTCTCATTGCTCTTAGCCTAATTTGAATATTTGTATACATTTACAAATTGTTTTCCAGTGACTGTAATCTCTGACCACTTTTAAAAAAAAAATACAGATTTGGTTCTGTCTTGTTTTTGAAAGAGAAGGAAGGAGAATGTCACTATTTTTTTTCTATTAGACTACCAGTGTATCATATTTTGCTGGAAATATGAAGGTAGTAGATGGGACTGGAAATATTGTCTTTCTTTTTTATTTATTTTTTAAATTTGCTGTTAAGTTTATGTAGTCTCTTGTCATGAAAACAAAATGAAATGAAGGCCAATCAATTCCACTATTAAGGCTACAGACCGCAGCCTGGGATATGGAGTTAAAAAAAATCACAGGCTGCCGTTCCCTGCATTTGGGGCTTCCTAATAGCCTTGTTATCCACTCCACTCAAATTGTTTGTTCTCTTCCTTGGGGAGACTTACGGAAAGCTTGCATCACTAGCTCCACATTTGGAACTAGGACTTTTCATGACAGAGGCGCTGCTCAGTGTCTGACTTGACACTTAGTCAGGTGCTCTGTAATGCAAGTAAGAATGAAGTGCCCCAGAGATTCTGACGTTGAAAACTCTGTAATGATCCCCCACTGCCTTCAGGATCAAGTTCAACGGCCTAAACCAACCTCCAAGGCTCTATCTAATGAGGCTTCTGTTCCCCTCTTCAGCTTCTTCCCACTACTTTGCTCTTTTGCCTGTCTCCATTCTCTGCAGCCGAAGTGGTCTTTTTAAGCTATTAAGACCATCCGAAGAATTTGCATTGCACTGAAAATCAAGTCCAGACTCCTCAGCATGTGCTACAAGTCCCTTCCTAGTCTGGCCGCTGTCTCCCTCACTAGTTTCATTTCCTACCATCTGCCCTCTTCACTACATCTCCGCCATGGTGCCCTCCTCGCTGTTCTCAAATAGTGGCCTTTGCAACTGCTGTTCCCTGAGCCAGGGACACTATCCCAGGTTTTTCTTCCTTTCCTCCAAGTCTTCACTAGCTGCCTGTGCAGCCAGCGCCAATCAGTCTTCCTGTTTTTCATTCAATTTTCCAAAGTGACCAGGTTTGTTTGTCTCCTCCTAGAATGTAAGCGCCATGAGGGCAGGCAGCATGCCTGTCTTATTCACCGGTGTGTTTCTCATGTCCAGACGTGGGGGGGGGGGGCTGGCCCAAAACTGGTGCTAATACAAACCAGTCAGGGAATGAATCAATATAGCCAGTGCTGTTCAAACTTCAGTAAACATCAACATCAGTTGGAGGCTTGTCAAAACACAGGTTGCCGGTCAGATCCACAGAGCTCCTGATTTGGCAGATCTGGGTTGAGGTCCATGAGTCTGTATTTCTTCCAAGTTCTCAAGTGAAGGTGAACTGGCTGGTCTTGGGATCACGTTGTGAGAAATGCCGGTCCCAGCCGTAGCCAAGTGCTTGCGTTCTGGGCTGACACATACAAATGTTTCCATGCCTTTGTTCCTGTCTTTACTTCCTGGCAACTGGTTTCCTTTATTCCTTGGGCAAGCCTTCACCCTGCTTTAAGACTAAGGATGGGCATCACTTCCTCCAGGAAGCCTTCTCCAATGTTAGTGCCCTCCAAGTCTATGTCCTCCAGCACCTCGTGCAAAAGCAGTCCTAACCTTATCATGATGCATTGCATTACCCCTGCACAGGGTAACTGCATCTACCCAGACCACAAGCCTTCCAGGCCTGATTCAGACACGCTCATGTTCCAGCTAGAAGCTCAGGAATGTTCCTTCTGAACTCCACGCAGGCATTTGCTACCTCTGAAAATGAAGTCACACCTGACCTTTGTGCAGCTCTAGACTTTGACCTCACTCTCAGGCCTCCTTTCACTTTTTGCTCTTACCAAAGTCAACCAAAGAGTGGCTTCTTTTCCCCTGTCTCCAGTGTTTAATTTCTCTAGCTTGTGCTCAGACTTAAACTGTTCCATTTATTTGGTTGGCCTTAATATACAATACTGACCTGTGGAGAGGGCCAGCTCACTTCCTTAAGGCAGAGCAATACATGCTAAAATTGGTTTGAGGGGAAAAAAAGGAAAGGTTTTTAAAAGGCCTCTCAGATTCCAATTTTATCTTCCTGAATGATGCCTTTGAAGTCACCCTCATTTTTTCTAATGATGTTGAGAAACATCAGTGCTGCTTGCTTGCCTACTACAGAGTCAGCAGGAGGGCAGAAGAGCCGAGAGCTCCTGGAGGCCTGTCTCAGGCTCAGGACCTCACTGGGTCTGAGGCATGCTCACACGTTGTGGGAAACTCACCTTGTTGTGGTGTTGAAGCTGCACCCAGCCTCCATAGCCAAATTTCTGCAGGGGGAGAAAGAAGCACAGTTAGACTGATCAGACAGGACTGCAATAAAGGGGCAAGGAGTCCTGAGCTCCATCCTTTGAAGCTTCACCTTCTCAGTTTTTCTTCATATCCACGTATCACTTAATATTTATATTTAAACCAATTTACTTTCTTTCCCTAAATGTATTTAATCAGGAAGAAAATACTAAATATATAATAGAAGTGCCAGTTTTACCTTTTATCCTCAAGCAGGTTGCAATTTCCAAATGAGGATTTATGTTAAAAAATATTTGTTTACATACCACCTAAGCTATTTCAGGGGCCACAGTACCTGGACAGTAAGGACCACTCTTTAGGAAATACCCTATTAGAACACTGCTCTTCAAACTGTGGGTTGTGAGCCATGAAGTGAATTCAGTGGATAGTGACCCAGATGTTCTAAAAACACAAAAATAGTATGTGTAGCAGATGGTGTTGGCAGAAGACCCCCTCCCCTTAACACTTCTGCGCACACCAGCCTCTCGCCACTGAAACAGCTTTGGTCAGGCCTTTCTAGCAGGTCAGAAGTACCAGGACATCAGTGTCATGTCTCCCCTTAGTGGACCTCAACCAGTGACTGAGGATGTTTGTCCATAAATGCACCGGGCACACTAGTTCCAGGGTCTGACTGAGGTGAGGCACAAGTGTACCCCTCCTTCGGCTGCGTCACTGTGCTGGTGTTTTCTGAGATCACCTCCAAAGTAAACCACTTGCATTTGAGTCTTTATTTCAGAATCTGCTTTTTGGAAAACCCAAGCCTAGATAGTAAAGGAATGGAATGGAATGGAATAGATTGGAATGCCTCCCATGTGTAATTATTCATTTCATGAAACTTTTGTTTCCATTATATATATTGATGTTTGTACTGAGTCACAATATAAATTTTATTTCTCCTTGGTGGTTATGAATAAAAAATTTCGAAAGCCTCTGCCTAAGGACATAGGTATATGTGACTCATTAAATATAGGTTTTTAAATCTCACTTTGATCATTTGTTCACTCACTCTTCATTCATTCATTCTTCAAATCCTCATGGAGTCCCACCTATGACTGGCCTTACTAGGGTGGAGAAAATAAAAGTGAAGAAAAGTTCCAGCCTGTGGAGCACAGTCTTGAGAGGGTGGGGCTGGAGTGGGCATGTATTTGAAAGCGGTAATCACATGTGAGATGTGCTGTGATTGAGTGGTGCACAAATTCTCTGGGAGCCAGGAGGAGGGTTCTGATCCAAACTTGGGTCAATGGGGTCAGGAAAGGCAGGTTGAAAAGAGTCTGGGGTCAGATTGGAGAGGAACTTCTGGTGGTCAGCATTTCCATGCTCCAATGAGGTGGCTCTCAAATTGTGATGTCAGAAGGGAAGGTGTGACAGTTGGAGACAATGATGTGAAAAGCTCCTAAGCAGTTCCAGTCATCAATGGTGGGTGGATAATTTAAGGAAACTGAAGATCAGTACAACTTCTCATGTGTTACAGTTGGATGAGACCAGCTAACAGTGGCTGGTTTTTATGTCATGACCGGGAGGTTGTCATGAGGAAGTCAAGTCTGGCAGATACCTCCTTCTGGCTCTGCTCTCCCCTCCAAACTGAGAGGGGAGAGCTGGGCTTAGAGGTGTTTATGTATCTCTGTGTCTGTGACTGGGGTCTGCCCTACCAGACTTCTTAAATTGATTGGGTCAATTTTATACTAGCTTTATTCTACCTGAGCATAAGTTTGATTCTTATGTTACAGCATCAAATAACCATCTTAACTGTAGACCTACCTGCTTCCCTCCAAGTGACATGAGAGGATATGGCTTGGTGGGCTGGGCATGCGAGGGAAACTGTGGACCAGGGACCCAAGCTCCTCCTCTCTGTACACAGTTTGTTCTTTGCCTGTGTTTCTCCCTCCCGCCCACTCCTGCTGGCACTCTCCTCCCTTCGCAGTTTTAATACCCTTGGGCTTTTCCCCTCCCTTCCTTTGGGTAAAGCTGCCCAGAGATGTATGCTCCTGGAATATGGATGGCCCATCAGTTATACTTCAGAGTTAACTAACTCTCAAACTGGAAATTTGCCATTGAAATCATACTTTAATGTATTGTAAAAGATTTTATTTTCCTTCTTTCCCTCCCTTTTTCTCTTTCTTTCCTTCCTCACTCACTCTCTTTCTTACTTTTTCTTAATTCCCTATAGAACTTTAATCCACAAGTTAGCAGGTTAGAAAGTATTCCATCTGGGGTACGTCAGAGAGTAAGAGGAAGTAAGAACAGAGAGGTCTTGTCACACGTGACAAACCACTCAGAAGGTACTTGACTTTGTTGGAGCAATGTAACATCTCAAAGTCACTGTTTCCTCATGTGTAACATGAGGCAAACAGCAGTGGCTGTGATGTAGGGTTTTATGGGAATTAACTGAGGTAATTCATAGAAAGCTATTGTCACCAGACTTGGTTTACAGAAAGGACCTCATTGGTGCTAACAGTGATGATGATGGTGACAGTGGGAATGGCCATGGGGGAGGTGGATATGGAGGTGGCAACAGTGGGGATGGCAAAGGCGGTAGTTTTGTAGGGATGGTGGTGGTGTTGGTGGTGACGGTGGTGGAGTTTGTGAGCTGCTAGTGGTGATGGTTGTGATAATGAGCTTGGTGGCAGTGGTGGTACCAAAGATGGTAATGGGAGTGGTGGCAGACAATGATGGCAGTGAGGGTGGCATAGTGGTGACAGCCTATTCTATCCTTAGCTGGTAAAATAAGGCATACCCTAGGGTCAGACACTAAGGAGCGCCATAAGGGAAGAAGCCCTTTGTCACTCTGTTCCCCCCTCCTCTGTCATGGAAAGCATAAAATTTGAACAGTTTGTGCCTCCTTTAGGCCCCTTGCAAAGAGCTAACTTATTCAGGTCAAGTTAATTCTGTTCCATGTCTGCAGTCTGTTCAGTCCCCCCAGCTCTCATCTTAAAGTGAACCAGCCTGAGGTCTGAACTTTAAGACCCCAGGAGTACTTTTGGTTAGTGCACATGCCAGGGGGCATTTGCAGTCTGAAGATGTTTTGCTGACGAGCACCAATGTCCCATAGGCATTTATGGGCATGACAAATAAAAAACACATTAAAAAATTCAAGGGAATTTAGTTCTATACACAAGAGATGTGTTTCTGAATTGGATATATATGAATCAGGTTGATGAACTGAATGACAGTTTTAATGTCTTGGGGACCTCACACTTTCATATGGTGAATAATAAATTTCCTGGGTGATGAAACCAAACATCTCTTTTCTCACAGAGGTTGTTTAAAAGTCAAGTTATGTCTGGGATTTTGTCTCCTGAAATCTTACAGTGAATAAATGCAATTAAATTATTGCTAACAAAGAAAGATGTAAATATATATATTTTTTTTACTAGAGGCCAGAATTTTTTGACTCCATTTAAAATTAGAAGAACCTTTGCAAGCCCTACTATTGGGCACATAATAGGTAGTCAGTAGAGTCTTGCTGAAGGGAAAAGTCGAAACCTTGTCGTCATCATGGCTTTGATGAATAATCTCATGTGGATTGACCTGAAAGAACTTTCACCATAATTTCTTAGCCACCAGCCTCCTATTTGTGACAGCAGAGTGGATGGGTACTGATTCATTAGAAACAATGGAATCAAGTGCCCTCTCAATCTGCTTCCTTTTCAGCTCACAGATCTCAATTGCATCTCTGACTAAAGTCATTATTAGCGGGGGAAAATGAAAAGCTTTCTCAAATCCCAGTCCTTTGTAATCATTAGTTAATCATCAAGCCAGGCATGTTGATTCTGCTTTTCTGTTTCTTCATTGCATAAGGAGGTCAAGGTTATTGAGGTGTGTCTATTAATATTTAATAGAGAAAGGCAGATCTGAAAAAACAGGCTTCATCCTGTAACATAGAACTAGTACTGGCTTATTCTTTTCATCCCTTTATTGCAAAGTTTGAACAAATGGTAAGAAAAAATCAGAGGGACTGATGTTTTGAAACATTTTACCCACCAAGAAACATTTGGAAGACAAAGTAAAATCTGCTGTAACTATTGAACTATATGAACACCAAAGAAAATCTGCTATGAACTATTGTCACATTAACACTCAATTTACTGTGACCAAAGAAACTAGAAATGGGGAGAGAGGGAGAAGGATCCCAGTACCATTTAATGTATTTTTATTTATCTCACTCCTCCCAATTTGAAAACAGAGCTGTTTTCTGCTGGTTGTTTCATCACTGGCTTGCCTGCATGTTAATGAAAACCTGTACCACATAACAGATCTGATTGCCTGACCTGTAGGCTGGAAGCCAGGTTCGAATGGCCCCATGGTGAAGCCCTAGGTGGGTTTGGGGAGTTTGGGAGTGGACTGGTGTCAAGGGAGGCACTGGGGGGCAGAAGGGAGCAGGGACATCCCTTGTAGCAGTGGTAGTCACCTGGACCAGCTGTCTCACTCAGCTGTGGTGGTTGTGCTGGGAGGGTCCACCATGGTCCCACATAACTCTGGGATCCTGTGCTCATTTATGAGTCTCCGGTACTTTTTCTGTCCAGCAGGGTTAATAATATAAATCCTATGTATTCTGAAATTCACAAGAATTTATGTGAATGAAATTACATATTGTTCCCTATGATTATTTGTGGCAGAATTCTTTTCACATGCATGAAAATATGCAGTCCTGGGATTAACGCGTGTCTGAGCAAAACTCCGTGTGAAAAAACACTACCATGTGGGCCAGCGTAAACTCATGTCCGTGGAAAAAAGAATTCTCTAATGGGAATTTGGCAAAAATATTTCTTAAGAAATTCTTTGCCTTGCTGAGTCTCTTTCCCCGAAGCCAAGAAGCTTAAGTTAATGGATCCCTGAAATTCTTCCCTGCCTCAATGTTTTATGGTCCTAAAAGTTAACAGCCCTAGCTAGCTTACCCTCAATTCACTTGTCTCCTATTTAATGTACTGCCCCGGTCCTGTCTGCCACCGGACCTGAATTTACATCCTAATGCTCTGTACCCCAAATGTTTACCTTACTGAGTAAACCTACCACTTATCTATCCCCTTCCCATATATCCTTATGACCTAGCTGAAGACCCCTGTTCTGCATATAGTTCATGAATAACCAATCCAATGCAAATGTATCCTAAAACTTCTAATAAAAAGCCCAGCTGAACTATGGCCAGGGCCTTCCCAGAGATGGAGGGAAAGACCCGTGGCACCGGAACTCCTTTTCCAAGCGTGTCTCTGGGTGAGATTGATTCACGCATTCGGTTGCTGTCCCCTACGGATTTTGCGGGACAAAATTCACTTTAATTATTATTACTACTATCATCACAATCATCATCATCACCATAAGTGTTATCAGTTATCTGCTTGCAGTGTGTGACACTGCCACATAGCTGCCTGGTTTATATGACAGAATGTCACTTCCCTCTTTGAAGCAATACCTGGAAGATAGGGACTGGAGGTGGGGTAAAGAGCCAGCAGAGCAGGTGCTTGCCGAGCCTCAAGGGCACCCATTTGTGGCTATAGCCTCGCCATGCTCTGCATCCCTCAGCTTCCTATGCAGTTTTCACAATGCCTTTAGAGCCCTGCATTAGGTGGGACACTTAGAACTTATAGGCTCTTGGTGACCAGTTCTCTGCTCAATCTAGAGTCAGGCTTCAGGGAGGGAGATAAGTAATGTGAGGCAGGGTTGTGGCACAAGATATTAGGTACACCGTTTTCTCCCCTTAGCAGAAGAAGCATCTTTTTAAGCTGCTCTGGGCTGTCATCACTAAAACTGTGAAGTGATGTTTACACTTTAGTAAACTCTGACAAGGACAACAGCATTCAGAGCAGCAAGTCCACGTGTAGGTGCTCAGACTCCCTTGGCAGGGTGAGTTTGATGGGGTTAGCTTTTATGATTGGCTGCAATAGGATCGCCTTTCAAAGACGATTCAGCATCATTTTGTATTTTTCAATCTACAATGTCTACCACTCATTTTACCTAAAATACCGTGAACAAAGAAACACTTAAGATAAATAACTACAAGAAGAAAATATTCTCAGCTACTCACACAATGAACCGCTATTTAATTAGAGTTTAGATTAGTTCATTTTTCTTCACTTGGGATAAAAAGACGAAGCATTATCAGTGGTGCACATGTTCTAGAGAAGGCTTAAGATGGGGTAAAGTACGATACTTAGCCTGAACAAACTCAAGCCAATCGTACATTTTGTTCATGTTTCCTACCTTTTAATGGTTTCATTCAATGTTACAGTTACTCATTCAAAAGTTCTTAATGACAAGAGGAAATTTCCATCCCTTGAGAAACCCAGAGAAGAGTCGTTAGAGATATTCATTGTGCAAAGTCTACGTGTTATTTCCTCTAGGGTTTTTTGATGTTCCTTCTCTCTAGTTCATAACAAGGATTTATAGCTTAGAGAATATCAAAAAGCAAAGGTTTCAGACAGCATCCTAAAATAGACTACAAAAATTTCCACAAGTTATCTCTTGGTGTTTCTAAACCTTATTTTAAACATTTGGGAAAGGAGATATGTTTTAGAAGTCCTGGAAACCTATCATATTCCATTTTTTAATAGTCTCTTACTGGAAACTGTAACTTTAAATTCTGTAGTTGGCACATATCTTTCTAGCAGCTGAATATGTGATTTATATGGAAGTAAAACTGCCTGACTTAAATTGTCTGGAAACTTTAAAGAAGGCTTTAAGAAAGGGATTTTGAGAATGCACTTATTTCTTTGATCCACATTCTTTCAAAATTAATATAAAAGTTATTTTTAAAAACTAGGAAATCAGAGCTGCCAAATAATCTTAAAGCACTCCCACATCAGAAAAACTTAACATCTAATTCTTCAAAGAAGAGATAGGTCTATAACAGAGGCATTGAGAAACCCCGAAGAAGTTCCAAAAATAATTCAGCAAATTAACCACCATTACCTTTTTGAGATCTGGCCATTCTTTTGGTAGAATATGACTATGGATGTCAATTTTCATCTCCACAAGATCAGAGGAAAAGCATATAAAGAAAGAAGTTTTGATATCAAGAGATCTCCTTGAAAACCATGGAGATCATTGATTAACTTTGTCCCTTTGTGGCTATGTTTAGACACTGGTCAGAAGCCTGTTCAGTCAAATTAGGTCCATTGGAGTTACTTATTAAAGTTCAAAGTCTGTTTGTCAATTTAGCTTTGGGTAAACAATTCTCTGGTAATCAGGATTTGGAGCACAATTTTTTTTAAAAGGACTATACTAAACCTTATGAGGCCAAATGTATTACAGGCTGTTTTTGCGTTCAGCAAGTCCAAAACTAACTAACCTTTGTTTTTAAATATTTCAATTCTTATCAAGATATACATTATAAAAAATCAAGTAGTACCTGGTTAAAAACTAAACAGAACAGAGGGTTTTTAAAGAAAAATAATAGTCCCGTGACTCGCCACTTCTTGGGCTTGGTTTCATTCCCCAGTAGCAACCAATTTTAATGCTTTTGCTTTTTGTTCAGTGGGTTGCCTTCATGTCTTTAAACAGTATTTAGCATTGTTCATGAAAATTTTGCATATTGCAAAGTTGGGGAAGTTTCACCTTTAGTTTTACTTCATAGAAAGAGCTTATTCTTAACATACATTTTTTTCTCCATTACCTTTTTCATTCATTTATTCATTCATGAGTGCATGCATGCATTTAACAGACACTTATTGAGAACTACTATGTGCAGATGATGTAAGGCTGAATGAGATAAAATGATACATATATTCTAATAGATAATTGTGCACAGCCCTAACTGAGGAAAAGAAGAAAGAAGTCATTTTCATTGAGGGTCATCAGAGCAGT
Source organism: Micronycteris hirsuta (assembly GCA_004026765.1). NCBI lineage: Eukaryota > Metazoa > Chordata > Mammalia > Chiroptera > Phyllostomidae > Micronycteris > Micronycteris hirsuta. The sequence goes on along the minus strand of PVJI01002301.1, from coordinate 1,263 downwards.
TTGGGGAGGGCTTTCACTGGAATATAAAGTAGGGCCCATGGTCATGCTCTAAAGAGAACTTGGAACAAAGTAGCCCTTTGCTGCTCTATGTTTAGTATTTCCTATTCCTGGAGAGCTGGAAGTGTTCAAGGGACTGAGGCCCCTTTCAAGTCTTGAACTTTCTTTGGGTTGTTGCCTTCGGCTCAGTCTCTATAATACAGGAACTGAGTAGTTTTAAAAAGCCTTCCTACTAGGGTATTCAACTAGATGCTGGGTAAAGTATAACAAGCATACTTTTAAATGTTGCTTGAAAAAAAATGAAATCCTCAAGACCAATTTTTTAAAAAGTTTGATGAGCTAAAACTGAATGAGTGAGTCTTAAACTGACATGGGGGTACATACCATTACCCTGAGTAAGTGTAAGCACTTTTAGAACACTCCCTATGGGCCAAGACACTATCCTAAGCATTTTACTCATGTCAGTTCATTTATTCCTCATAACAGTCCTATGAGGGAAGAACTATTACTAACACCTATTTTGTAGAAGAGGAGCTGAAGCACAGAGAAGTTAGGCAACTTGCTCATGGTCAACAATAAATGGTAGAGCCAGAATTTGAACTCAGGTAGTGTGGATGCAGAATCCTAGAGCTCTGAGGATTAATATTCCACAGAGGAGTGGGAGATCATACCATGTGCTTGCCCAAAGCTAAGACTCTCTCATTAAGCTAGAATTCTTGAAGAGGTTAGAACCCTAGTGAGAAAGTAGACTACAAAAATATCCACTGATCAATAAAGGGGATATTTTGTTATAAGGAAATTTGTAAGGGGGTCTGTAAGGAAATCTGTCTCCACTATGCTGAGAAGAAAAGGAGAAAAAAAGAGTAAATAATAGTTTTCTTTGAGAATTTCTTTATTTTTTTTAATTACTTTATTGTTGTTCAATTACAGTTATTTGCATCCTCTCCCTCCCCTCCCCCCTCCCCCACCTCCCCCCCAGCCTCCCACCTCCCCCTTAGCTCCCTCCATGTGTCCTCTACAGTGATTCCTGAAAACGCCTCTCCCCATTGTCCCCTCCCCACTCCCCGACGGCCATTGATAGACTGTTCTTAATTTCAATGTCTCCGTCCATGCCCTGCTTGCTTTCTGTCTCTGTTGTTCACGATCCAGTTAAAGGTGAGATCATATGGTATTTGTCCCTCACCGCCTGGCTTACTTCACTTAGCATAATGCTCTCCAGTTCCATCCATGCTGTTGCAAAGGGTATAAGCTCCTTCTTCCTCTCTG
>PVJI01002300.1:0-149012 GCA_004026765.1 Micronycteris hirsuta | reverse complement strand
TACCTACAAAGGAATCCCCATAAGACTGTCAGCGGATTTCTCAAAGGAGACCTTCCAAGCAAGAAGGGGCTGGAGAGAGATATTTCAAATCATGAAGAGCAAGGGACTACAACCAAGAATAATCTATCCAGCAAAACTTTCATTTAGAATGGAAGGGCAGATAAAGTGCTTCTCAGATAAGGTCAAGTTCAAGGAGTACGTCATCATGCAGCCTCTACTATATGAAATGTTAAAAAGTTTTGTATGAGGACTCAGGAGAGAAGGCACCAAGGCCAGATCAGCTACTGGGAAATTCAGATCAGCCACAGCCAAGACGCTTCTGAGGTAAGCAAGCAAAATACAACCAGGGAAACAAAATAGAACCAGAGACATTGAAGTTTAGAACATTCTGGCAGTAACCAGAGGGGAAGGGGATAATGGAGACAAGGGTATTCAGGAACTGCTATAAAGGACACATGGACAAAACCAAGGGGGAGGGTGGAAGCAAGGGAGGGAGGTGGGTTTGCCTGGGGTGAGGTGGGGGGAGGGTAAATGCGGACAACTGTAATTGAACAACAATAAAATAATTTAAAAAAAAAAAGAATGTCCAGATTTTAAAAATTGGGTAAAATATGAGTAGTCCGTTAATAAAAAAGGAATTATCAAGGTAATTTAAACGTAAGGGGAAAATCCCTCCACCTTCTTCATACTCAGAGAGTGTGCATCAGATTGGCAAAGACTTAAAAGGCTGCTAATGTTTCAGGCAGGACAGGAGCACTGGGAATGGGTTGCTGGTGGTGTGTCAGCAGAGCTGCAAGCCCTGCAGGGCACGCGGCATCATGTAATATAAACTTCAAACCCCTGAGCCAGCATTTCCCTTCTCTAGCACTAACGGGAGGCACAGGTGCACGTGGACTGAAGGAGGTGTGTATGGAAAGGTTCCTGTAGCGTTGTTTGTAACAAAAAATTGGAAACAGACTGAACAGTCCAGAGATGGTTAAACAGATGATGGCATTTCCATTTTGAGGAATAATATGCAACAGCTAAAAGTGAGTTAGAGCTATTCATTCTGACATGGGATGATCTCTAAGAAACCTTGTTAAATGAAGTACGAATAGAAAACATCTATTACTTGTGCAGTGAAGAGTACAGAAACTTATAAAGGTAAGAGCCAACATTTCCGGGCCCTTGCTCTTGCAGGCTCTTTCCATCTAGTGCCGCTGGTCCTCAGACTGTGTCTGTGTAGTGCTGTTATTCCTCCGTCACAGACGAGGAACGCGAGGTGAGGCGCGCTGGTGACCCATCCAAACTCTTCCTGCCTCCACAGCCGTTGCTCTTTCTGCAACACATCTCCTTTGTCCAGACATGGGAAAATGCTGCTTGCACATATTAATTGCTCAGGAAACTTAATTCCTTTCCCATTCCCATCCCTGGTTTTCAGACATTATGATTCGCTCAAGTATTGTATCTAAAAGAACATGCAGTTGCAGAACAGACAAACTGTTTAGTGGCAAGCTGGAAGGTAGCAGAAATGTCAGGGGCAATGTACTAGGCAAAGGAGTGAGTGTTCTGGGGCTGCTGTTCCTTCCTTGGGGCTGGCTGGAAGTGACCTAGGATGCTCTCCTGTTCGTGCAAGAGCAGAATTTTCACTTTAGAAAACAAACTCCTCAGGACAGTGCAATGGAAGGCTGCTCTCCCTGGTGTCCTACTGGGCAGGCTCTGACCTGAGGGGCTCACAGAACATAGAAGTGGAGCAGAGCCACCTACCCCCCCAAGCTCACCAGTGCACTCCTGCCACCAGGACCCATGAGATCAAACCTCATCTGTAGTCCCGTTTGTTTTCCCCCTTGTCCGAAGAGATATGCCCCCAAAGATGTTGCTAAGATTGATGTCCAAGAGTTTACTGGGTATGTTTTCTTCTAGGAGTTTTATGGTTTCAAGTCTTAAATTTAGATCTTTAATCCATTTTTAGTTTATTTTTGCATATGGTATACGAAAGTGATCTAGTTTCTTTCTTTCTTTCTCCATGTATCTGTCCAGTTTGTCCAAGATCATTTATTAAAGAAACTGTCTTCATCCCATTGTATAATTTTGCCTCCTTTGTCACAGATTAATTGACAATATAGGCATGGGCTTGTTTCTGGGCTCTCTATTCTGTTCCGTTGGCCAATGTGTCTGTTTTTATGCCAGTGCCAGTCTGTTTTGATTGCTATCGTCCTGCAGTGTAGTTTGATATCAGGTAGTGTGGTACCTCCAACTTTCCTCTTTCTGAAGATTGCTCTGGCTATTTTGGATCGTGTAAATTTTAGGATTATTCTAGTTCTGTGAAAAATACTGTCAATATTTTGATAGGGATTGCATTGAATTTGTAGATTGGTTTGGGTAGTATGGGCATTTCAACAATGTTTACTCTTCCAATTCATGATCATGGTATAAGTGTCCACAGATAGATGAATGGATAAAGAAGACGTGGTACATATATACAATGGAATATTGCTTAGTCATAAAAAAGAATGAAATCTTACCATTTGCAACAACGTGGATGGACCTAGAGGGTATTGTGTTAAGTGAAATGGACACTTATTTGTGGAATCTAAAAAAGAAATAAATGAACAAACAAAACAGGAACAAATGCATGTGTACAGAGAACAAACTGATGGTCTCCAGACAGGAGGGAGTTTGGGCAGATGGGTGATAAGGGTAAAGGGATTAAAAACACAGATTGCCAGTTTTGAAAGTAATCACAAGGATGTGCAGTACAGCACAGGGAGTATAGTCAGTGCTCTCGTAAGAACTATGCATGGTGCCAAGTGGGTACCGAACTTACCAGGGCGATCACTTAGTAAGTTATGTAAATGTCTGATCACTATGCTATACACCTGAAAGTAATGTAATATTTATTGTATGTCAACTGTAGTTGAAAAATAACATTTAAAAAATCTCATCTGCAAAGATCAGAAGCAACATTTAAAGATCCCTCCATGTGATTTAAATATTCACCAGAGAAATAAGATGAGTAGGGGATCACAGGCAGGAGGGGCTTCTCTTCCGAGGGTGGGTGGTTGGCTGGGGAGGACCGGGGTCGGGGGCTGTGGGCGGGCCGAGAGCGGAGGGGGTGCCTTCTCAGGAATGGCCTTTCTCTATGGGCGTCTGTGGGCCAGGCCTGGGGGGCCAGCAGGGAGGAGCAAGGCTCTGCTGACCCCCACAGGCAGGCTCCAGAAGGCACCCGAGGACAGTTAGGGGCAGGCCAGTGTCAGGGCCGAGTCTCACCCTGAGTCTCCCCAGCCAGGTAGCGTCTCACTCAGCCAGGCTTACGCCTTAACCTTCAGGCCTCTCTTTCCGTGCCCCTTCCATGGAGTGGTCTTACGCTTCACTGTAGATGCATTATTTGGTATTGTTTCTCTCACAGAGCCCCACAAGTTGTACAAGCTTCAGGCTGCGTGGAAGCTGTACCTGTCGCGCACACAGGAGGCAGTGGTGTTTTAGAGGGCAAGAGGCCTGAGAAGGCCTGGTGTGGTGTGGTGTGTCACCTGGGAGGGGTTGGGCCTCGGCCCTGGGTCTACAGGGTTGTGTCTACCTGAGGCTTGACCCAGGTGCCCCCTAGTGTGACCATGCACTGCTTCCCCAGCAGGCCCAGAGCAGGGGCTTGCTCCTGACCACTGCCAGCCCTGTCCAGGGTCCTGCTGACCACTTGCCCATCCTACCATGTTAGTCTGAACTTCCTGAGACTAGACCGCAAACCTGGTGGACAAACCCTGTGTCTTCAGGACCTTGCACACGGACACTTGAGAAAGTTTTTAAGTAAGCTCTTTTGGTGAGGTTTAAAATGGACCATGCATCCTTCAAAAATTAGAACATAACATAGATATGATAAAGTGCACACATGTTAAGCATACAGATTGGTGAAGTTTCCTTGTTTAAACACACGCATATGACCGGGACCCAGATTAAGAAACAGACCCTGGCCAGCACCTCTGAGCCACTTGTGCCCACCCCCCCCCACCCCACCCCCACCCCCCGTCTTCACCCGCCGGCAGCGCGCTCCAGCCCCTGATAGCATCACTCAGCTTTTTTGCTTTCTGGCAGCGGAGCTGTGCGTGTGTGCGCTTCCGTGTCTGGCCTCGTCTTATGTGTGGGGGATTTGTTCACGGTGTCACACGCAGTGTGGTTTGTTCATTCTCACTGTCTGACGGTATTTATTCCTCTCTTGTGGGTGCAGCATGGCACCCTGATCTGCCCTAGTGTGGCTGCGGACTCAGGGCCGGTCCGTGCTGCTGCGAGCATCCGTGTACGGTCTTGGCGAAGGCGTGTGCATTTCTGCCGGAACGTACCAGGGGGAGACTGTGGGTCCTTAGGTATGTGTGTGGTCAGCGCTAGTAAATGCTGCCAGTTGTCTGACGTCGTTACACCGGTTGCCTCAGTTCTGATACTGGAATCTGCTATTAAAAGGTTACTTGTTTATTTTTTAAAAATTCTATATTAACATCTGGGAAAAACTGTTCATATTGAGATGGATACATTAAAATGTTGGCTGAGCCTAGGTTCCTGATGGGAAATGAAAGAATTGTGAACTTCAGAAACATAGACCTGGGGAACCGTCACTGCCACACGGACGCCCCTGTTGGAGCTCCCTTCAGCGCAGATTTGCACCGTGGCCTCCACACTGCAGCGGCGGTGGGAAAGACAGACGGACTCCTTCCCCTTCTCGTATCCCAGCCAAACATATCAGTTACTTTTTTTGTGGTTAATAATGGCTCTAACTGAGGAAGATCACCTCTTTATACAAATAATTAGGTTGCAAGAAAAGCTACATAAGCAGAATCACAGTGTAGTAAAGTCACTTTATAGTGTAAAAGACTGGGCTGCAGAAGGAGAATGTTTAAATCAATTAGTGCCCATCTGTGGAATGAGACGGTATGAACCCACTAAAATGATATTTATGAAGAATCTTAATGACATAGTACAATTTAAAAACTAAAAGCAGATAAAAAATCATATACACTGTAGAGAGCTTATTTTTAAAACTCATTCTGTAGCCAAAGAGAAAAGAAACTTGGTTTAATTTTTCTGGTTTTAAGGATCTTCCTTCCTCTGAATGCCCTCTGAGCTTGCCCTGTCCGGCTCAGGTCTGCCCTGTCAGCAGCCCCACCCCCACCCCCGGTCTGCGTGTGTGTGTGTGTGTGTGTGTGTGTGTGTGTGTGTGTGTGTGTGTCCGGCACTGTGACCTCCCGGATCTCAGTAGTGGATCTGCTTCCTTGCCCAGCAGGGGCAGGGACTGCACTTTCTGTGACTTCCAGGTGCCTTCGGTGCCCAGCCCTGTGCCTTCCCACACCCATCTTTGGCTTGGGAGAGAGGCCTTTAGCCGGGTACTGCCAGCCTGGAGGAGTCCCCAGAACAAGGGGAAAATGGAAAAGGATCTCATATTAGGGAGACTTAGTCAAAAATACCGAGTGTCGGGAAGGGCTAGAGGGTCAGCTGCAGACCATCTGGAGGGGTGTGGGTGGGGTCAGGTTTGGGGTCAGCGTTCCGGCCCGGTGGAGAAGGAGGCCCCGGTGGAGAAGGAGACGGAGAGGGAGACCCGCAGGAGGCTGTGCTGGGCTCTCTCCAGGCGGGGGATGGGAGCCGCCCGGCAGTGTGCGGTGAGAGTCAGCAGGCTGGGAGGAGGGCTGCACGGATGGCGGGGGGCACCCCAGCCAGGCTGCTCCCCTGACGAGGCACAGGTCTGCTAGTCTGCTCCGGCTGTGGCGCTGCCACGGGCTGGACTCCTCTGAGATGATCAGGCTGCAGTCACTCAACAGCCAGGCTGTCACCCCACAGTCGCCCCTAATTACTGCTTGGGAGTTTGTGGAGGAAGACCAGTGGATGCCAGTTCAGTGTGTTACACTCTGCGTGTGCCACTCAAATGGGGAGCCTTTAGCCCAGCCTGCCACGTGAGGGGAACCCTCCAGCCAGCTGAGGCAGTTTCTTCAGCATCTAGCAGAGCCTTGGCAGTGGGCTCTAGTCCAGCATTCAGAGGCGCCCGTGAAAACGCTTCTGCGGAGAAGCAGGTGTGTGTTTTCCTCTGTCTGCACGCTGTGCTGGAGACAAGGGGAGGAGCAGATTGGAGCTCACGGAGCTGCCATCCCAGCTGCCATCCCAGCTGCCTGCGCAGCACCCACCGGGCGGTGTGCCCGCTTATAAACCTCCATCCCGCAGGGGCTCTTGCGGGAGGGAAGGGTTCTCGAAGGACCTTGAGGTGAGGAATGGGAAGCAGGATGCATTTCTGCCCACAGATAGGCAGCACCGAGGGACTGCCGGGTTTGAGTCCTCTGTCCGTGTACTTGGGTCCTCCCTGTGTTTTGCATGAATTTCTAGCACTCAGCCATGGGGTTTTGCTGATTGGGAACTTTAATTAGAAAATTGGGCAAACCTAATTACTTTCCACTCAGATTGAAAGCAAAGGGACTGATGAATTTTTTCCTCCCATTTTTTCCTCCCATTTTTTCTAGCCTGGGCGGGGCCCCTCCCTTCTCCAGGTCTGGGCGCTGCAGTTCTATCCTGTTGTCCGAAATCTCTGGTCCCACCACACCTCCCTGCCCTCACAGACTGCGGCCCTCTCTCCTCCTCCAACCTGGGCCCCCAGCCCTGCCCTCAGGAGGGGAAACCAGGTCACATATGTGGTTATTCGCAAGCACACACGAACCTTGTTTTGCCCCACTGAGAAGCAAAGCTTGTGGTTTTTCTGTCCAAGCTCTGGAATACCCCAGACAGCAGGAATGAGCCAGAAAAAGCAGGTAGGAACTGACTTAGGATGATTGAGATATTCGCATCTTAGAGATTATAAAAAATTAAATTATATGTTAAATCATAATTTGATTTGTACTGGTTTTGCAAAATTTGGGTATGCGAGGAGAAATCGAGCTTAATTTTGATATTGAATTACTGTTTTCATCTGTCATTGTACACAGGACCCAGCCCTGCTTCTACCTGGTCCCATGGATGGAAAGAGATATTTCTAGAATCCCAGGGAGCAAAATATGAAACCAGTCTTTCTTTTTAGCTGACCTTAAATGCAGCACCTCATGGTGGAAAAGCTACTTGTGTTACCAAAGTTACATGCCCTGTCAGGGCCTCAGTTTCCACATCTGTAAAATGGGGGCGAGCACTAACCTTACGGGATATTTAGTAGGATTGTCTGAGCAGGTCCATGTGGTAGATGCACAGAGGCCACGTTCTCTCTGAAGACCTTTGAGGTTTTCAAGAAAGGCAGCTAAATTCAGAGCATCTGGGCTCTACTCCCCAGTGCCCTGTCAAAGTCACGCACACCACACCCAGAAGTGCTGAGGTTGGGACAGTGTCTGGCCTGAGGAGGCCCAGCCCTCCCCCTTTCCCTGGGGCCCCTGGGATGAGGGAGGGCAGAAGGGAGGGAGGAGTGGGGCAGGGAGGGCTGGAGAGAGCCAGGGCTCTCAGTGACCCCGTTTCCAAAGACAGCTTGCAACGCCAGGTCCTTGGGGTGGAGTGTAACAAGGGACCAGTAAAGCCCTGCAGGTTGACTTCAGAACACACTACTGCTCACGCACAGGGACGGGGAGGGACAGTTTGGAAATCAAACAAATCAGCCTACTTTCCGGGATTTTACCCTACTGTGAGTTTACGGCCAGTCTCTGGATGAATGTGGCTGCCCATAGTTAGTTTGACCCTGCAAAGCACTTGCCTTGGGAAGGAGAAGGTGAGACCACCTGGACGTTGTGCCAGGAGCCACAGTTTCAGAGGCGCCCAGAGTGGGGTGAGGCCTCAGAGGCCTGGAGCGCTCTGTGGGCCCGTCTCCAGGCCGCCGCAGCTACAGAGGCGGTGGAGGCTGTGAAGGGAGGCAAAGAGCGTGGTGTGCCGGGTGGAGGACATCCACCTCAGAGACGAGGGGGGTGGTCCTGTCCCCGCTCCACTCTCACCTGTGGAATGCAGGTGTCCCTGAAAGGCCTGGACATTCTGTGAACACGGGAAGTACAGCTGGAGGGAAGAAGAGCAAACCGGAGAGAGGGCCGTGGCGCCAGGCCCCCGCAGAGCCGACGGGCCTGCGCGGGAAGACCGGGCCGGCTGGCTTTGTGGTGAAGGGCCTGGGCCGTCCCTGCTTTCTGTCATGTCCCTCAGTCGTCCATCCCATGTCGGACAGTGGGGTCCCACTGCCTTTGGAGATGTTCCCTCGTGAGCCCTGCTGACATTCTCTGCTTTTCTCTAGAGCTTCTCGCTCACCTCCAGCAGAAACAAGTGCCTCCTGGTCCAGCCACACATCTGGTCTCATACCTGGTCTTAATGGGTCTTTGTTTCTTCATTTTTCTCTTTCTAAGTCAGGTATACTTTTTGCATGGTAAAATTTTCCTGTTTGAGATGTACCGTTCCATAAATTTTAACAAATACGAACAGTCTTGTAACAGCCAGCACATCAAGGTATAGAAGTTTCCTCTCCCCCACACGTCCGCCCTGCCCTTTGCAGCCTGCCTCCCTCCTCTCGCCGCCGCCCTCGGCAGCCTCTGTTGTGTTTTTTGTTCTGTGATTTCGCCTTTTCCAGAGTATCACATAAATGCCTCATACAGTATGTTAGCTGGGGCTTCTGGGGGAGAAAGAAGAGGGTGTCTTCAGTCGCTGCAGGAGGCCAGCCTCAAAAGTTCACACTCATGTCAGGCCTGGAGGAAGATACCCTTGAACTCCAGCCTCACTGTAGAGGAAGCTGTGAGGTTTGCAGAGATTTGTTGAGCACTTGCTGCATTTACTCCTTAGATCCCCATAGCCCGCATGGGAGAAGTATTGTGATCCCAAGAAGCAGGAGCTCAGAGAGGTTCAATAATTCACTAAGGTTGCATAGCTAAGAGTTAAGCCCAATTCTGTTATGTGTGGTCTTTGAGCAAGTCTCACAGATGTTACTTCCCAGTGGCAGGTATGGCCCTGGTACCTGATGGGTGGTGGGAGTAGAAGAGGTCCCTGGACCTGTGTCTCTAGTCCCTGTGTCTCAAGGGGACTCCCTTCCAGGTAAGATAGTCTGTACTGTGGACCCCCGCCCCCAGGAGACGCATGTGTTGATGCATGATTTTTAGGGACAGGGATTTGCACCTTTAGGCTCTCAGCAAGCGCCCAGTACTGGGCTCATGGCCACACATCCCGAGTATTCCTGACTGTGATCACACTCCCCCTCCACCCCACTGCCTGGGTCCCACCAGGCCCTGCCTGGCAGGGGACAGAGCACCCGCCTGGTGGGGGGAGGGAGGTGGGGGCCAGGGCTGCATGGAACGCACCGCCATGCACACAGATGGTGGCGTGGATGACAAACCAGCAGAGACTGGCCGCCACACGTGCTGGCCAGGGGGTGCTCAGGTAAAGGACAGTATCGCAGTCCTGGGACCAAGTGCCACTAAACCTTATGGGTAATGGGTTTTTCATCCCCTGGGTATTAGGAGACACCAAAAAATGTGGACATTACTTAGTGAGTCCCTCACCTCCCTGGCCCCATTCAGCAGACTCAGAGAAGGACATTGCCCAGCGTCTGGTCGTGTGTGGATTTAATGGGGTTTCCAGCTAAACCTTCCATCAAATTTACGGCTGTGCCTGTCTCCTGACCTTCCCCCTCTCACACATTCTTTTCGGAAATGAAGCTGTGTGCAGGCTGTGAGGTGTCACTTCCCCCCCTTTGGAGATATACAGCTGTGGGCCCTGGTTGAGACGGTGGATTTAATCAGCCTGGTCGCCGCAGTTCACCCACCCCTGAGCCACGAGGCGTTGTAACAGTCATCAGGTCTGAGTGGAGTGGGCAGCGCAGTCGGCAAGTGCTTGTCCTTCCAGCCACACTCTCAGGCCCTAACGTTGTCCCTCCACCCTGCCGGAGTGAGGCTACATGTCTGCTCACCCCACGAGGTCAGAGGAGGGGGTCCCTGCACTGGGTTCTCCCAGCCCTCCCCCCCACTCTGTTTTGCTGCTGCCGGCCAGCACCTGGACTCCAGCCCCTGAGCTCCCCTCAACTCCCTCTGCCCATTCCGGGCTCTCTTCTCTGCATGCCCCCTCCCACCTCTCTGATCATCTAAATCTGACTGCCCTTCAAGGTCCAGCTTAAGGTCTCTACCTCCAGGGAGCCATCCCTGATTCGGGATGCTCTCCCCAGCACGAAGGATCTCCCTCTGCGAGTGGTGAGGACAGCAGGAATAAAACTACAGGTGCCGCCCCTGTGGAACCTACTGTCTGTGAGAGTTTGCAGCCCCAAGTGGACGGTGGACCTTGAGGGCAAGCTTGTCTCTGTCCACTTACTACTGAGCCAGGGCCACAGAAGGCACCTGTTATTGTGGACCCTGTCAATTGTCATTGCCGTGGGGCCGTGTTGTCAGACCCCTGCCCAGAGAGTGAAAATGCCATCACATTGCCAGCCCCACTGGGCTTCATGAACGGAACCGCCACAGACGGGGCAGCCTGCCGTCTTACAGACAGCCAGGGTACCAGCCTCGGTGTGCCTGCTCCTTTCCTGCCCATTGGCTGGGCAGGTGGCTTCTCCAGCTCCTCTCCATTTTCTTTGGGGGGAGCATGTGTTCTCCTGGCCCTTCTCTTCCTGGCCCGTGTTTGTCTCACTGGCTGCCTCCAAGGGCCGTACTGGAGGCCATAGCAACGGGCAGTGCCCTGTGCCCGCTCGGACAGACAGAGCATGTGAGGTGGCTGCTGGCACTGGAGGGTGTCAGGTGGTGACTCAGACTTGAGGCCTCTGGAGATGATTAAAAATAAAATTGTCTGCTCCATGGAGCTGAGGGCCTCTGTGCTTTGAGTTGGTGGAGGAAGAATTAGGTGGCTCCGAACCTCACTCGGTCACGTGAGAGAGGCATGCTGCAGATGTGGGACAAGGCAATTAGCATTCAAGTCATCGTTGTTTTCACATAGGACCATGAGCTAAGAAAATGAAACAAGGAAACCACTCTGTTTATTGAGCACCTGTTAGCTGCCAGATCTTTTCGTACCATTTAGCATGTGCTCCTCACACTGACCTCAGGAGGAAGGAATTCCTATTCCCATTTTGCCAAAGAGTTTATGAAGAAAAGTGGCAGGGTCTGATCTGCACTTCGGAAAGCTCTCACTGGGCTTCCTGGGGGGCGTGGAAGGGCATGGGCTGACGGGGGGAGGTAAGGGGCTGCTTAGGAGGCAACTAGGACTTAGACAAGGATGAAGAGGCCAGGGGCAGGGCCATGGGGCGTTCATGCTGGCCCCACGCCACATCGGCTGTGTGGACTAGGGCCAGGAGGCAGCCAGGATGCGCTGCTGGGTGTATGCCGGTGCCCCGCCGCCCCACAAGGGAGGAGCCGTGTAGAGGAGATGCCAACATCTTATTTTTGGATGTGTCGCATCCAGGGTGCCCAGGACTTGTGCAAGGAACGGACAGAGCAATCCAGTGCTCAGGAGAGAGGTCTGGGCCCAAGAAACACGTGGTGAAATAAATGCACCTGGTGAAAAAACATCCATGTTTTTCTCTGTAGGCGCCGATGACACTCTAGGAAGAGGCCTGGCTTCTCACACCTCAGAAGCTGGCCCCGATGGATTCCTGTGGTCACTGAAAGCAGGTGGCTAGATGTTGTCTGAAAACGCCCACACTGCAAGTGGTGGCCAGCACAGGCTGCAGGCCCCGCCCCGTGCTTCACGTGCCAGTGTGAGGGACAGCCCGTTTTGCAAACATGTGGCTCAGGGATGACCTGGGAATATCCCTCCTGTGAACCTGAATTGATGCTCAAATAAGATCAGTTCCAGCCAGAGCATCTAGCCTGTGATTATCACCCTCTTGAAGTGCTCTTTTCCTTTCCAGGCTGGGTGTTGGATTTCCAAAGGGCTTGTGATCAGCACCAGGGCAAGCTCTGCGCAGCCCGCTCCCTGGCTCTGGGCAGCCCAGGCAGGCCGCTGTTTGAGGTTAGCCTTGAGTCAACTTGTGCCATGTACTTGGGAGCATTTCAAAGGAGGCGGGTGCGCACACAAATCATTATGAGGCTAATCAGAAGTGCGGTTATTTAGTGCGGTGTGTACACAGCAATCATTGTTGCAAGGGCCCTTCTCCCACAGAGGCCATTATCCGGAGCAGGGTGCTGTTTGCCTGGTTTTGTCTGGGCCACAATTTGCATTCACTTGATGGATTGTCAGGGTCGGGGGTCTCCTCCTTGGGAAACCGTGGAGTGGCTGGAGCAAACCCTTAAGAGGAAGGGGAGCACTAATACCAGAGTTTGCCCAGGTCCTTGAGAGGGCCGGATCCTAGCGCGGTGCTAGATCAATATGACAGGCGGCTAAGCAGCTTTGGAAGTTCTTTCAAAGAGCCCTTTTATTGCTCACTCAGATGGGGACCCGGCAAGTCCACTCCGAGGCAGCTCAGACGCAGCCAGCAGGACCTGGCCTGTGGGCTCCTGGTTCTTTGCCAGCTACAGTGGCCTGTGGCTCAGTTCAAGTTTGCCACGGTGATTTGGAGTGGCCTTCCTCTGGGTCAGTCTGCATGGGCCCCCTTAAGCCCCTGCCCCGTCTTCTGCCTTCCTCCTCTCCGGGGGACGCTGAAAGGCCGGCTCCAGGGGGAGGAGGGAGTGGGGCAGGGGTGGGGGAGGGGGCGTTTGCCAGTTGGGTAGGGGGAAGGCCCCCTTCGCCGGGGTAAACATTCTCAGCTGCCAAAATGCCCCGCAGTCCAGTGTCGTTGCTGTCTTTTTTGGCAAGGTGGGAGATGTTTTGGTTTTATTTTTGGTGTTTTCTGGGACGTCAGTGACACCTGGTGACTCCATTTGCTCCCTTGGTGAGCCATTACTACCGAGCAATGTTCCAAATCTTTCCTTTGGAGCAATATCATCATCGCCTTTATCTTCTTAGTTTTTGTTGCTTTTCTGCTTCAGATGCCAAGGAACTGTGCTATGTGATGGAGGGGAGGTGGTGGCGGAGACGCACAGACCAGGGGTCCACAGGGCCCTAAAAAGCCCACCGTTCGTTACAGATACGAGCCTGCACTTGGGTTGGTTGAGGTGTGGTGGAGCGGTTTTTGGAGTGCAATCTGTATTCAGAACCATCAGGGGTTTTCTTTTGTCACAGCCAGAACTGTGTGATACAAGCTGACGGTCCTCAGTGATACCAGTTTCTCTCTAACGGGCGTCTGTTCAGAGCTGCCACTTGCAGGGTCCAGTTCGGGGCCAGAGGTTGCAGCCAGGGGAGCGGCCCCACTGAGAGGCACTCAGGGGGATGCAGACGGAGCCAGTGCTGGCTGAGACCTCAGCAGCGAGTCCTTTCTTCCGCGCGAACACCACAGTTCACAGCCTCGTCAGTTAGCAGTGACTTACTGGTCACCTTTCTCCCTGTTCACGGTGAAAATGGAGGTGATGGATCTGCCAACCCAGCACCAGGCTGCACCACGTCTCCCTTCTCCCCAGGGTGGGGAGGGGACAGGCAAGAGGGCCCAGGCTGGATGGTTGTATGGACTTGGCCCAGCAAAGGGATGCTCCCTGGGTGAGGTCAGTAGGTCAGGCGCCGTGGGACCCCAGGGGAACAGAACACACTTTGTACCTGGTCCTCAGGGAGGAGGAAAAGGGGGGCCCACAGATAGTAAGCCTCTCTCTTTTGGCCCTTTATTCCTGCCTGTCAGAAAGGCTGTTGAAATTGGTTGGAAGGCACGTGGAGCTAGTGTGGCCTTATGTTCTAAGGTGGCTTCAGTGGCAGTTTCTTTTCATCTTCTCACCGTAAGCCAGTCCTCGGCCAGTGGCTGGGAGGTGAAGGTGGAGGAAGGAAACCTCCCAACTCAGAGCGCGCGTGACCCTTCACCCGAGGAAGGCATGAGACATCGAAACACGACGTGGACACAAAACATAAAATGACAAACACTTTTAGAAAAACAGTCTTCAGGATGCAGGGCCAGGCACAGGATTTTGACACCAAAAGCATGATCCACAAAAAGAAAAATTGATAAATCGGACCTTATCACAAATTTAAAATTCGCTCTTCAAAAGACCCCATTAAGAGGATGAGAAGACAGGCCGAGACAGAAAGAAAATATATACAAACCACGTATCTGAAAGGGCTAGTACCCAGCACCTGTCACGTACTCTCAAAACGCAGCAGTGAGAAAAGAAACAGCACAGTTAGAAAATGGACGACAGGGAGAGACATTTCACCAAGGGGATGTATTTAGATGGCGAATAAGCACATGAAATGATGTCTGACTTCATTAACCACTAGGGAATGCCGGCTACAACCACAGTGAGATGCTGCCTCACACCTCTCGGACGGTTAAAGTGGAAACTCAGCGACGACACCGCATGCTGGAGAGGATGTGGACTAACTGAATTACTCACACATGGGCAGTAGAAACGTAAAATGGTGTGACCACTCTAGAAAACATTCTGGCAGTTTCTTGCTGAATTAAACGCACAAATACCATGTGATCTGGCGCTTGCATTCTTGGGCATTTATCCCAAAGAAATGAAAATTTAGGTTCACACAAAAACCTGTACGTGAATGTTTATAACAGCTTTATTTGTAATAACCACAAACCGGAAAAATCCAGCTGTCCCTCAGCGGTTGAGTGCTTATACAGACTGTGGTCCCTCTGCACTGTGGGTTACTAGTCAGCAATAGAAAAGAGCAAACTCTCAACACACAC
Organism: Micronycteris hirsuta; assembly: GCA_004026765.1. Classification (NCBI taxonomy): domain Eukaryota; kingdom Metazoa; phylum Chordata; class Mammalia; order Chiroptera; family Phyllostomidae; genus Micronycteris; species Micronycteris hirsuta. The sequence continues at coordinate 134,422 of PVJI01002300.1, read as the reverse complement.
ACCACCTTTGATGAATCACTGGGAAATTATGCTGAGTGAAAAAGCCAATCCCCAAAGGTTTTGGACTATAACCTTAGATAAGATTTTTGAATGACACAATTTTAGAAGTGGAGAACAGACTCCTAGGGGTCAGAGGCGGCGGGTGGTAGGTGGGGGCAGCAGGAGGAGATGGGTGTGATTGTACACGGCACGTGGAGTGTCTGATGGAAACCGACCACTGCCTTCACTGCGGCGCTGTGCGTGCACACGGCTGAGTGTAGGCGGACCTCAGAGACGCTATTGCGAGTTCGGTTTCAGACCACCAATACAGTGAGTGGTAATCTTTTTGCTTGCGGAGGGCCTTGCCTGCAACTTGTAGAAAACGCGACATCTGTGGAGCGCGGTAAAGCGAAGGCAATAAAAGGAGGTGTGCCTGTACAGGTAAAACTGGGAAATCGGAACAAGATGGGATTGTGTCAGTGGCAGTATCTGGGTGCTGATGTTGCCTTGGAGTTTTGCAAGATATTAGGGAAATCTGGGGAAAGGGTATACAGGATCTCCATTATTTCTTACAACTGTATTTGAATCTAAAATAATCATTAAAAATTAGTTTAAAAAATGTGATGTGGATTAGGTCATACGTCGTTACTAGATCCTCCCCAAATAATCAAGCCGTGTGTTCCATGGGGGCTCAGGCCTCCCTGGGGACATCTGCGCTTCCAGGAGTCTGGTGAGCAGTAGAGCTGGGGCCAGGGGTCCCCAAAGGCTTGGCTTCCTGAAGCTAGCAGCTGGGTAGTCAGGAGGAGCAAGGATGGGCAGCCTTTGCTTCATTCCCCTCTAGCCGTTTCCCCTGGTATTTGTTTCTTGGGGATGGCTTTCTCTTATAGTCTTGCCAGGATTGTGTCCATTTGTTAATTCATTGATAATCTGTTTGTCAGCAGAAATTTCTGGAGGACCCACCAGGCACCAGGCATGGAGCCCCAGAAATGAGAAGACCAGCTCTGTGGCTGCAGGCAGCTGATAGGGTGGTGGAGGGTGGGCAAGGCAGCACAGACGCTGCGCGGTCAGGGGCTGTGACGAGACCAGCGGGCAGCCTCGGCCTGGTGCAGGGGTGAGGTGGAGGGGAAAGGACAGAAGGGAGGCTTTCTGGAGGAGGCGATGTAGCCCGATGGGTTAGAGGCGACTGCCTGGATTTGAACTTTGGCTCTGATTAACCCCTCTTCCTCAGTTTTCTCTTCTGTGCAATGAGGATAAGGAGGCCTACTTTGTAGGCCTGGTTCTGAGTCTAAAATGAATCACCGTTGTTAGGTGTCTGGTCTATAGCGTGTACTAGGTAAGCATTTGATAAACAAAATTCAACAAGTAGATGGAGACACTTACAAAATGTGACTGAAGCCTGGCCGGAGGGAGGGGAGAGATTAGGGCTGGAGAGGGACAGAAGGCAGGTACGAGATGGCTTTGCAGCAGTGGGCTGGTTTGCGGTGCCCTCCCCTAGGGAGCCAGGTCATATTCCTGCGCTGGTGCTGGTGGAGGCTAGAAGTGGCTTTCTTTACCAGGGAGGTCACTGTTATTTTCTCTTTTCTTGTGACTGGCCCCTCCTCTGTGTCCCCCGACTCGATTTGGAGAGTGGCAGAAGGGCACTTCCCCCCCCCTCCCCCAGGCTGTCCTCATTTGCTGGGGACAGAGACCTGGGGGAATTGGCAGAAACTGGGCTGACAAGACTCCTGGGATAGGGACCTTTTTCCCATGGCATCCCCCCGTGTGTGACCCCGCTGAGGCACGGTGGGTGAAGTCACCTCCCCTCTGGACCGTGCAGGACTGTTGTGACCTTCTGTTGGCCGTGTAGATTGTTGTCTCCCCCTTGGACTGCATAATACAATGCTCTGAACTGGTGTTCACTAAAGCACTGTCCTGTAGTTCCCTATCTCCCACCTCCCAGCAGGAGTAAGGGGAAGAGAGGAAGGGAGGGAAGGGAGCATTTGCTTTCTTTGCTCAAGTCACAAGGGTGTCCTCACCTTGTTTTTGACCTGGGTCATAAGGGGGACATTTGTTTCAGCAGGGGCTCCTGCAGGTTGTGGGCTGAGTACCCCCAGGTCTGGGAGGGCTGAGGTCTGGACTGTGGAACCACTTGATCTATTCAGCATTAGTTTGCTGGGTAGGACCCAGGGCCCTGTTTGCACCCCAGGAAAGTGGGCGCATGAAGCCTGCTCTTTGCCTCACAGCTAGCAAAGGGCCCCAGCAAGAGGGGAGTTCTGCTTCTACCAGCTTGGCGCCATTGGTGTTTGCAGCAGAGGACATTGTGCTCTGTGCTTACTGCTGCCCCTGACCACGCCACTGGGTCCTGGCACCCACCTGTTTATGCCCGAGGGCTTTCCCTTGCTGCTGTCCTGATGGCAGACCACGGTGCCAGGAAATTAACGCCTTAAATCAACAACCCTACTTAACAAATGGCTCTGGCAGAATTGGCGTATCAATACTCCAGCCCCTCCCTCCACCGCTGGGTGTTGGGTGGAAGCCTACACAGGCTTCCCAGAGTGTCTCTGTGGTGGTGAGCCTAGTTGCCCAGAGTGGTCGGGAGGGTGCTGGTGTCCCTGGTTAGCCGCCTTCCTTCCTCGCTTGTCCCTGCTGTCCCACAGTTGGCCTGTCGCCTCCAAAATAAACCGCTTGCACTCATGTCCTTGTCTTTGGGTCTGCTTCTGGGACACCCAGGCCAGCTGGAGCTACTGCCGCTTCTCTGGCAGACACTGTGAACTTGAAGTCAGGCGGGATAGCTCCACTACCCCTGCCTCAGTCCCACCCTGCTAGGCAAGCTCCTGCCGCCTGGCACACAGTTTTTTGACTCGGGTGTCTGGGAGTGACCATCTTAGCCCTGTTAGCAGCTCAGCCTGTCCCCCGCAAGAAGTTTGGGAGGGAGGTTGTTATTTCCTGCTTTTAGGTTAGTTTGTTCTTGCTGATGGACAGAGTAGGAGGAGAAGGGTGGGCTCAAGGTGAATAACCAAACTCAGCTCCCCAAGAAAGGGAGAGTTGTTTTCCAAATTCGGTGGCCTTGCCCTTGGCTCCCCTCCCCCACTTGGGCGTGTGGGTGGCTCTAGGATAATTATGATTCTTGCTGGGTGCTCATCGCCCCCAAAGCCCCTGCTGCAGAGCCTGTCTTGAAGGATCTGAGAACTGATTCCTTTCTGGGAGCGTTTGTAAGAGATTTCTCATGGCTCAGTTCCCCCATAGAAAAGTGGGAATTGTAAGTCTTACGTAGCCCGAGAATGAAAGTGAAGGGAGTGAGTCAGCGGCAGACAAGAATAGGTTAACAGTATTCATGGCAGTGTCTTGGGAGGAATTACCAAAAACGAAAGAAGAAAAGCTAAACACAAAACCAACCAAAAAGAAAAAAGGACACTTTACAGCAGACTAAGAAAATGGACAGTACCGTCCAAACTCCCCAGACCAAGCAGCTGAAAAAGCAGGCATCCGGTTTTCTGGGTCTCTGGGTGCCATTGGCGCCTTCAGCCAGGTCTTTGTGGGCCCTTCTGGGGGAATAGTTAGCAAAGCTGTTTATTTTGCATAAGCCCGAGTAATGGCTGGGCCTGAAGGGAGGGGAATTGTATCGGGCCGACAGCAGCGTGATTTAACGAGGAGCCACCTGACCCCTGCACCCCTCAGCCTGCCCGACAGAACGAATTCGCATTCCTCTGCAGCCCGCTGCATGTTAATCATTAGGGGAGGCTGAGGCCGAAGGAGGCCCATGGTGGGGACAGAAGTCTTGAAAGTGGTGGCAGGGGTCCTTCTGGGGCACTGTGGCAGCTGGAGCTGAGTTCGGGGCAGTCACTAGTGTTTCTTTTCTCTTTCCTGCTGATCTGAAAACCCGACTCACTGAAAGGGGGAAGGTGGGTCTCATTCTTGGGCTTAACTTGCCTTCCTGATTCTTCCCACGTGTTTGCCTGTCTATAAATCTGTGCAGTTTTTGAATGCAAAACTCATTTGTTTATTTTTTTAATGCGATTTTGGTGGTAGATGCCTGTTGCCTCCAAAAGCAGAGCTCCCCAGGGCCCACACCCCACTGCAGCCAGGTCGACGGAGGGGCTGGTTGTAACTGCGCCCTGCAGGCCTGGAACCTCTCTCTCAGAAGCGCCTGCTCGTTCCCTCCTGCGTTCTGCCGCCTTGCCTGTCTAGAGCAGAGGTGCTGCTGGGCTTGGGGCCAGGGCTCCACTGGCGACTATCTTGGTGATTCTGAGTCTGCACCTGGTGAGCCCTGGAGAGGGAGGAGTCAGCACTGTCAATAGAGCTGCAAATGAGAGAAGGCAAGGGGGTGCATCAGCAGGTTTCAGACCCACACACAAATAAATCCTCACTCCATTTGCCTCTTTCCTCCAGTTTTCCTGCTTTCTGGTGCCCAGTGGGCACCTCCCTAGGCACATGATTGACAGTGAGGAAAGTGCCTCCCCAGTGGGGGCTTCGGCCTCAAGTCTGTGGACACCTCACAGACACACCCCAGGCCAGCCAGGCTCTTGGCTGCACATAACCGTTTTCCCTCCTGGGAAACTGGGAGGAAAGAGACAATGATGATGAAAAGAAGCAAGAACTGAAAATACAACTTGACTGTAGCTGTGGAGCAGAAGAATTTTGCTTGGACTTTGTGCTGAGTGGATTTATGGAAGGAAGAGTTAGATGGTCAGAGGGAAGGAAGGGGAAGTTAAGCATTTCCTTTTCAAAATTGGGGTGAAAATTTGATCAATGAGAAACATGTGTTTCCCACCCAGTTTCACAAGAAAGGATGGGCCTCCTGGAAGCTGGTGATGGGGGGACTGCTTCTAATTACTTGTCTTCCCCATTCACGCACCCCTGCCTTTCCTCGGTTTAAAACAAAGGATTTAGTCCCCCTGTGGCTGAGGTTTCCAGCTCTGACAACTCCTCGATGTTTGCAAAGGGCTCTGATGTCATTATCACTCCTCTTTCATCACAAATGGGGCTCTTCCCTCCCATTATACAGGTGAGGAAACTGAAATCAGGAGAATACACACAGTGAACACAAGGTTGAACTGTGTGCAGGTTCTAGGCTTGTGGGTCCTGTGAAGCTAAGAGTTACAACTCCAAAGTTTCCCGGTCTCCATGGTCTCCATCCCTCCCTCCCTGTGTGAGTCTGGACCGGTTGGATCTCAGCTCTCAGCCAGAGGTGTGGCTCAGATTTCTCCCTCCCTTCCTCTCTTCTTCTTCCCCACTTTCTCTTTCTGTCCCCAACTGAGGACTGCCTGGAGGCAGCCCTCCCCACCCCCATCCCAGGCCTGGTCCCAGACCTCACTGAGCTGAGGTTCAGTGGAAGAGTTCTATGGAAGTCACAGAGTCAGGATGCCAGAAGGCTGTTTGGGGTCCAGAGGGCACACAGAGGGGCCATGTCCTCGCTGCCTGAGTTGGGGCGAGGCCAGGCAGGGCCCAAGCCGGGGAGCAGTGGAGTCTTGAGATGTGTTAGCCAGGCCCACCATGTTGGGTGGGGCATGTGACAGGGAGGTGGCCTTCCCTATGGAAAAAGAATGAAACCCACGCAGAGTTTCCAAGGCAAATTTCACCACCTACAGTTGGATTTTGTTGTGAAGGTAGGAGTGTTGAACAGGTCTCTGATTCCTTTAAAGCACATGCATGCAAAACTCTTTTGAAGCTTTGTCCCTTTTTCCCTCTTAAGGAATCCCCAGCTTGGGTATTAATCCCTCAAGAGTCACCAGAAGTTAACTCTTGATGAGGTTTGTTTATTTATTTTTACCCTATGTGGTTCTAGAGGCAGCCTCCAAAAATGCATGTTGTTTAATAGGGTCAACCAAAAAGGTGATCAGAGTAAAGAAAAAAGGACCATAAAATAAACGTTAACAAGTCAAAGTGAATGCTGGAGGGTGGGCTGGGCAGGAAGGTGTCCTGTGTGAGGGAGAGGGAGGGCGCAGGGGTGGGAGAGAGTCTCCGCCCACTGTGGGGGTGGGGGGAGCAGAGGTCCCAGAGACACTGTGAGAGCAGAGAACCCTTCTCCTTTAGATGACCCGAAAGTTGGGGGGCTCGCCCCAAACACTCCCACTGGCACTCCACGGCACACTTGTCAGTCACAGCACTCACAGACCTCCTGAGCCTGCCTGCCAGCCTCAGTGAGGGAGCACCCCGCGTCCGTGTCCCAGGAGAGTGAAGGGGCTCCTCGCCTGGAAGTTGTGTGGCCTCTGCTTCCTCGCTCTGTCCAGGTTCCTCAGTTTCAGCGAATCATGTCTTTTCTCAGCGTTGCTTCTGAGGAACCTGAATGCCTCCACTTTTCGAATGAGGTAAAAATAAAGGTAAAAAAAATCCAATCAGAGTAATTTGTTGTTGTCAGGCAGTCATCAGGACTGGGACACAGGGTCTTCCAGTTTCTACTGCAGAGTTTCCTTCTGGATGACACTTACTCAGTATTTTGTTAGCTTTTCTTGACCAAGCTCTGGCTTCCCTTGTCTTCAGGGAATAGTCCCTACCACCCTGAAATCCCTTACCTGATTCATAACTTAAGACACTTTATATTACATGCTGAGACACTCACACATCTCACAACTCCCTTTATTTTGGAAAAGCAAAAACAAACAAAAAACAAGGGAATTTGCTGTTGTGGGCTTTGTCATTAGCATCTGTGATCTCAGGAGGGCAGGTGACCTCTTGGAGCCTCAGTTTCCCTGTTGGTACAATGGTGGGTTTGATTGATATCTCTTAGGTTGAACTGATAATATCTTTGATCCTCTCTCTATATATAACTTGATCATCATCTCTTTAGGGCCTTAAAATTTTATGAGACTTTCTCACCCCATTTCATGAAAGTGTCTGATGACTACACCCAGGGAAGTGACATCTTCTTGTACATTGCGTGCCAGTGCCACGTCCAGTTAGACTGCTCTCGGTGCTCATCCTGGGGAATTCTACCCTCCCAGCTTCCGTCCTTCAGAGGAGTAAATGTGACCTTATTTTCCCAATGAAGATCTCTTAATCTGTCATCTTTTCTTATTGTTATTGTGACTTGGTTGCCCATCCACACTCCCCTCCTTCCAAATTAGAATGAAATGCATAATGTACTACTATAGCAGATTTTAAAAACAAAAACAGAATGATTGTCATAAAGAAAATTACTACAATCCTGTGAGTTTGGGATTCTATTTTCCCCAGACATTTGCTGTGTTTATGGAGAAAAATAAATTCCTCTGTAAACATGTTGTATTTACAGTGAAAAATAAATACCCAAATAAATATCAAGCTTTTTTAAAATTGGAGCACTTGCAGAGAAGTCAATGCAAATGGATGTGAACGAGGGCTTCCCTCACTTGGAGCGTGGATTCCCATATTCGCTCTTAACCGTGGGCTATTTCTTTCTCCTCCTGCAGAGCACAGCGCCCTGCTGTAGGGAGGGGAAATGAACATTTATGGGGCACCCACTGTGGGCTGACACTTCACACAGAGAGCCTCACTTTATCACCGCTCAACCCTGGGTGGTAAGAATTACTACTACCAGGTTTTAGACGAGGAACTGAGGCTCTTGTCCCAAATGATTCCGGCACTAGTTGGTATAGCTGGACCGCTCCTGGAGCAATGCAGGCAAGCATGCCATACACCTTTGTAAACCCAGAGCCGGGGCAGTCGTAGCTCATGGCACTTGCAGATGTGGATGGCCTGGAAGAGTCTGGTGAGAAGGGCAAGTGCTCTTCTCCTCACTCCCTCCGGAGACTGCCGTTGACACTGACACCCTCCACCAACCACTGGGCCTCTCCTGGCACCTCTTCCAGACGCAAGCCTTCCGCCCTCAGGACAGCTCTCTCCTTGAGCTCATTGTGAGTGAAACTGCAGCTGGGCCTCACGTGTGCATTTGAATTTTACAAGCAGGCCTCTCAGTGGGAGATGGCTTTTGCAGATCCCTGTAATATAGAAGCAAACACCCCAGGCTAGGGGGAGAGAGAACACATCTCTCACTTTAGGGCTTTGCTTCAGAGGGCTGCCTTTTTTGGAAATGTGAGATCTCTCTCTCTCTCTCTCTCTCACACACACACACACACACACACACACACACCCCACCCCCACCCCCCTTACTACTCCTCAGGCTGTGTGCTGGAGGATGGGTGGATGGCTGGCCGGAGCATGCATGCTCCCAGCCAGGCCAGGGTGGGGGGATGACAACCTTTCCTTGGGCCTGTAAGGTTTGGGTGTAACTTGCAGTGAGCTGAGGGGGAGTGTGTGAGCCAGAGGGGGCACTTGCAGCCTGTGAGTCCTGCTTTCTGTTCAGGTTGGCACAGATGTCTAACGGATGGGGCCTCAGTTTCCCATGTACTGAATAGGAAAGCTGGTGCCCAGCCTGCCTCTCTCTTGTGGCTGCTGTGAGGGTTAAATGAGGTACTAGGTAAAAAATATGCTTTAGAAACGAGGTTGGCCCAGTGAGTACAAATGCAGGCTGTTCTCTTACCAGTGTCCAAGCCAGGTGTGGGCCCGCAGTAAAATGTCGGTGGCCCTGTGACAGGACATTGACCCTTTGTGGGAGTGCCTCCCGTGGCTCTCCAGCACCCCTGCTTGTAGAGCACAGACTCTTGAGTTCTGTCCACAGCTCCTAACTCCTGGGACTGGGCTGGGCCATTTGCGTTTCCAATCTGCTCCGTGGGGCCACACTGAGAACTGCTATGGAGAGTTTGCTTTGCTTTCCATTTTGAGTTGGGCAGGTTCTCCAGGGAGCTTGATGCAGAATGGGCCCCTAGCTTGTCTGTCCCTCCACCCCCCACTTTTCTCATTCCTTCTTTAGCAGAATATATCCTTTAAACCAGTGCTTCTCAAACTTCTATGTACAAAATAATCGCCTCAGGATCTGGCTAAAATTCAGCTTCTAATCCATTGGTTGTATGGTGCCCAGGATTCTTCATTTTAAACACACTCCAGCAGGTGCCAAGGCTGTTGGCCCTTGGACTGCATTTTGAGTAACAAAGCCTAGGTAGGCAGTTTCCAAAATCATTTCTGTTTGGCAAACCCGACTGTAATTTTTCTCCACGAATTCTCAAAGAAACTCACCAACTACCTTGGTGACCAACCCTGTGCACAGGGTCTGACCACTTGCCGCCTCAGTTTCCCCTCTCTACAGCAGGGATGAGAACCTGTGTTGCACGAGGGGTGTGTGGACTGCATAGGGTGGCGGGACAATGCCCGCTTTCTTGGACGCTCTGGGTAACATTGAGTGTTGTCCCTCCTCTGACTGTCTGTTACTTTCACAGCTTCTATGTAAACAAGCCAGGGGATGCCTGGGCCGTCTGTTGTTATAGCACAAAAGCGGGAGTTGGCGCTGTTGAGTAAACAGTTTGCTCTGGGTATTGGGGGAAGCCCCAGGTTCTCCCTTGTCTACTGACCCCCAAGTTGAGGTTCAGCATTGTGCCTTGAGAACGATGAATAAAGACCCATCAGAGCATCTCTGTGGTCACTCACATGCCTTTGGACTGTTTAAGAATTTGAAATCATTTTTACTTTTCTTTCTTTTTTTTTTTTAGGTAAAAAGGGAAAACAGAGCCCTTTTTTCTGTTGGGTATAAATCTTAGCCCTGGGGTTATGTCCCAGCACGAATTTCCACACATCCACACACCCTTACCCCTCTGAAATCGGTAAACATTTTTTAAATGTGTATTTTCTTTCTAAATAAAGCCACTTAAGCTTTACCAAAATGACCCGCTGACATGAAATTCACGTTTGGCAAGCCTCTGTCACCTGTGTTTTACTGAGTACGGACTATTGTAAATTAAGTGGAGTCACTGTGGGTTTTCCCCCTCAGATGGCTATAGAAGTAGAACTGCTCCTGAGTAAAAGATAAATTATGGCTGGATGTAAAGAGGCATCATTTAAAAAGTGTCAGGATACAATTGGGTTCTTAAAAACCATGCAGAGCTGCTAAATTCACATGAAAATTGAGTGGCTTGGGATTGCCCTGGGTGACAGTGTCCTTGGCATTGATTTATCCCATCTGCGTGGCCAACCCATTACTTCAGGCCTCTGGGTGGAGAGGTTGCATTTGCCAGAGAGGGTCTTCTTGTCCCCAGCACCAGCTAGACCTCTGGTGAGCCCAGGAGCGCAAGGCATCTGCACAGGTCCAGGGACAAATGTAGTGCATGTGGAGCCCAACTTCAGAAAGCAAGCATGCCCTCTTTCTTATTTTTTATGGTAAAATCCTTGCAGTATCATCTTAAAGGTTGACTTTATACTTAATATAACCACTTCCCCCTTATTGAACTGTTAGGTTGTCCACAATCGTTTGGAATGATAAGTTCTGCTGTGATGGATCTCTGTCCCAGCAATTTTCTCCACTTAGATTTTGACCCTGTGGTAAGATTCAAAGATGAGATTACTGAGTCAAAGTTATGATCCTTGAGATATATTATCAAATTAGTTCCAACAAGGTGCTTCACCACACCCTTTCCACCACTAGCTAGTTTCACTGAGAAAAAATTCCCGTTGATTTTTTTAAGGCAGAAAATGGTATTTAATTTTCAGGAAATCAAGATGTTTTTGTCTTTAAAAAAGACAAAAGAAGAGGCCCTGGCTGGTGTAGCTCAGTGGAATGAGCGCGGGCTGGGAACCAAGCGGTCCCGGTTCGATTCCCAGTTAGGGCACATGCCTGGGTTGCGGGCCAGGTCCCCATGAGGGCCATGTGAGAGGCAACCATACATTGCTGTTTCTCTCCCTCTCTTTGTCCCTCCCTTCCCTTCTCTCTAAAAATAAATAAAAATAAAATCTTTTAAAAAAAGACAAAAGAAGAAAGTCCTTGCTTAAAGAAGCATGCATTGGGGTTGGTGGAGACCCCGTTTGGCAGCACCATATTGGAGCCAGCTCACACTGGCTCATGACTCCCAGTTCCAAGTTCAGTGATTGCTGGTTGGTAACTTGAAATCGACCATGCTGAGGGTAAGAGGATTTACACCATGGAAATTGGCAAATGCCACAAACTGAGGCTTTCACCTTCCCCCCAAGAATTGGTCATTAACATTAACATCTATCAGCATACCACTGCAGCCATTTAACACTTGGTTATAGAGGGCTTGATCCTAAGAAAAGCCTACAGTCAAAAGAAGTAGGGATGATTAATAGTAATTAATGCTCTGTGATCAAGGACTGCATCTTTGCCGCATTCCTAGTCCCTAAATTGTAGAGTAAGCCTTCCCTTTAGGCTTGAGTATTCTGGGAAGACTTTGAGGAAGAATTAGAGCTTACTCAGATTTCTGCAAGTGTGCAAAGTAAGGGGGAAGGAGGACTGAGAGCTAGAAGTCACTGGGTGTTTGTGGACCTGCCAGGAGGCCCTCGTTTCTTGTCTTAGGTGGTGGCTAAGATTACAGTTCGAGCTGGTGCCCTGAACCTGGACAGTGACATTAGCCAGAGCCCCTCTAGGGTCTTTGCTGCCCTCCCCACTTCTCTCTTGGCGATGGGCTGTGGTGGCAGGATGCTGTGCACCTCCAATTCCTGGCATCTGGTTCCTATTTTATCAGAGGTTGGAGTTCACCCTCAGCAACCTACAGCACGCATGCATTTCAAAGGAAATGCTTAATTGGTCTCCAATGCTGGGCTTTTTTCATCTCTCAAGGAGAAATGAGTTTTGTTCCCTTGATGGATGGGGGAGGACAGGTGGAGCTTGTGAGTATATGTGGAAGTTGTAGAAGTTGTTCGTTTTGCGACTCTGTAATAAATGGTTCAAGCTGAGGCAGGGTAAGGAAGTGAGACTCAAGAGATGGATGGCAAAGGAGGGGTTTATTGAGGTCAGTTTTCCATGGCAGAATTAGGGGCCAGACAGCCGCGGGAGAAATGTTCAGGTTTTGTTTTGGTTAGCTTTGTTTTGAAAAGGCAATTCAGACCATTTCTTTAAATGACCCACCAGCCTCAGCCCTTTCCTCAGTGAAAGAACTGGCATCCAACTCTCAGTTTAGAAAGACTGCTCCTAGAGGCCTTTGACTTTGTCACAACCCAAAAAGACAAGTCGGCTGAGGACGCATGAGAAAAATCAGCTGTCTCGCTGAAAGTCAGGTTCAGGCCTGATTATTGCTTTGCTTAATTTTGTGTCATCATTTCTTTTCTTTTAAATATATTTTATTGATTATGCTATTTACAGTTGTCCCATTTTTACCCCTTTGTTCCCCTCCACCCTGCACACCCCCTCCCACCCACATTCCCTCCTCCTTAGTTCATGTCCTTGGGTGGCCAATATAAGTTCTTTGGCTTCTACATTTCCTATACTATTCTTAACCTCCCCCTGTCTGTTTTCTACCTACCATTTATGCCACTTATTCTCTGTACGTTTCCCCCATTCTTTCCCTTCCCCAGTGATAACCCTCTGTGTGATCTCCATTTCCGTGATTCTGTTCCTGTTCTAGTTGTTTGTTTAGTTTATGTTTTTCTTTCATTTTTTTAGGCTCAGTTATTGATGGTTGTGAGTTTGTTGTCATTTTACTGTTCATATTTTTACCTTCTTCTTTTTCTTAGATAAGTCCCTTTAACATTTCTTATAATATGGGCTTGGTGATGATGAAGTCCTTTAACTTGACCTTATCTAGGAAGCACCTGATCTGCCCTTCCATTCTAAATGATAGCTTTGCTGGATAGAGTCATCTTGGGTGTAGGTCCTTGCCTTTCTTGACTTGGAATACTTCTTTCTAACCCCTTCTTGCCTGTAGGTTTCTTTTGAGAAATCAGCTGATAGTTCTTTGGGAACTCCATTGTAGGTAACTCTCTTCTTTTCTCTTGCTGCTTTTAAGATTCTCTCCTTATCTTTAATCTTGGGTAATGTAATTATGATGTGCCTAAGTGTGTGCTTCCTTGGGTCCAACTTCTTTGGGACTCTCTGAGCTTCCCGGACTTCCTGGAAGTCTATTTCCTTTGCCAGATTATGGAAGTTCCCCTTCATTATTTTTTCAAGGAAGTTTTCAATTTCTTGCTCTTCCTCTTTTCTTTCTGGCACCCCTATGATTCGGATGTTGGAATGTTTAATGTTGTCCTAAAGGTTCCTAAGCCTCTCCTCATTTTTTTGAATTCTTGTTTCTTCATTCTGTTCTGGTTGAATGTTTATTTCTTCCTTCTGCTCCAAACTATTGATTTGAGTCTCAGTTTCCTTCCCTTTACTGTTGGTTACCTGTACATATTCCTTTATTTCACTTTTCAGAGCCTTCACTTTTTCCTCTATTTTGTGAGCATACTCAACCAATTCTGTAAGCATCCTGATTACCAGTGTTTTGAACTGTGCATCTGGTAGGTTGACTGTCTCTTTATTGCTTAGTTGTATTTTTTCTGGAGCTTTGATCTGCTTTTTCATTTGGGCCATTTTTTTTTTTTTGTCTCAGCACACCTGTTATATAGTAAGGGGCAAAGCCATAGGTATTCACCAGGATGGGGCAACCCACTTTACTGCGTTGTGAGCTATATGTGAGGTTCAATCCGAGAGGGAACAGTGCTGCTTGGTTAGCACTCTGTTGGCTTTCAGTCACTTCCCCTGCTACCCACAAGCAAATTGGGCCATTATGGTGCTGATTCCCGGGTGGGTGGGTTTGTGTACATCCTAGGACCCAATGGGTCTCTCCAGAGCATTCTCCTGTGAGGCTGGGAGTTTCTTCCGCCATTGCAACCCCCACAGGTTTTTATAGTCAGAGGTTTTGAGGCTTTGTTTCCCTGCACTGGAACCCTAGTTTGAGCAGTCTGTCTCTCTCCCCAGTCATTCTTCCAGGTTTATCCACACACAAATGTGGGACTGCCCATTCCGCCAGCCACTGCCTTGCCAGGAGTCCTCTCCACCTGGCTGCCCGTCTCTGCCCCTCCTACTAGTCTGGATGAGTGTTTCTTCTTTAACTCTTTGGTTGTCAGACTTCAATACAGTTCTGTTTTCTGGTGGTTCTGGTTATTTTTTGTTTTTAAATTTGTTATTGTCCTTCTTTTGGTTGTGTGAGGAGGCACAGTGTACCTACCTATGCCTCCATCTTGGCTGGAAGGTCCCTTGTGTCATCATTTCTGCAATGGGTGCTGTACAGGATACAACAGGGTCTCTGTCCACCCTCGAGACCCACAGAGACCCATACAGCAGACATTAGCACAGCTAGCTGTCAATAATGACCAAGTGAAGGTGAGCCTCCAAGACCCGTGGACACTCCCTGCCCCCAGTTCATTGATCCCATTTTTACTCCTCCAAAGGATCCAGAGGGATTTTGACAGGAGAAGCTATGAGAGAGGGCTGGTAGGAGATGTTCCAAAGGAGACGGAGTCTGGGTGAGGAGACTTCATGAGTCTGATTGGGACATTGTAGTCAAGGGCTCGCTGAAGCAGGTGGGTGTGCAAGGGTTGGTGCGAGGTGAGGTTGGTAAAGTGGATGGGTGGTAGGAGAGCCCTGAGGGGTGTGGAAAGCTTGGAGTGTGATATGGGGGTGAGGAGGAAGCAGTCCTTCTCAGTTCACCTCAGTCCAAGGAGCATGCTCAACCCATGAGTCTGGCCATGGCCACAGCTCTGTAAGTGGTACCAGGAGTGGCCGGAAGGACAGATGGAAGCCCTACCTGCCTTGAGTTCTGGAATCTGCTGGGATCTTCCAGAAAGTGAGCATTTCAGGACCACCCAGCACCATCCTTACCTCCATACAGGACACTTAGATGCTGAGTGAGTTTCCTGTAGGTAGAAGCCATTTCTTCATTCATTCATCAATTCACTCTTTCTTCTTCATCCCTTGAACACTCACCTTGCCTATTGGTGGCAGCCCCAGACTATTCTTCCACCCAGACGCTCACTTCAAACATGAATCCCACAGATGGCGATGGCGAGGACTGGGCTCTTAGGGCACATCGGTTCCAGGTCCCCTGTGCGACCTTGTGATCTCTGGGTTCTGGTTCCCTCGCCGTCAACTAGAGAACCACACACCTGCCTGGTATCTCCCGGGTGCAGGACAGTGTATCTGTGTGCATGTGCATAAGCAAGGGAGTGACCTGCCTAGGGAAGCTGGGATTGTGACCAGGACTTGCTTCTGGGAAGAACTGCAGCTGTTCTCAATGCCCGCTGCCCATTGCAATCCCCTGGGAAGCCTTTAAAAATGCCAGTGTCCCAGAGTCCACCTCAGAGATTCTGTCTCACTTGGTCAGAGCTGGGCTAGGTATTGGCATTTTTAATTCCCTCGTGTTTTTTATATGCTTCCAGGGCCTGTGATCCCCAAGGCTGAGAAGCAGGGGGCTGGGGGAGGGAAGGGGGACAATGGCACTCCCTCCATCTGCCCTTCTGCCTGGGCCTCTGGCCCTGCGGGGAGAGGAGGGAGTCTGCCGGTGACAGGGGCAGAGATGTGGAAGGACAGAGAGCGCCTGAGTGGCAGGCTTTCCCTTAGCCATTAAAGTTTATTATTGCCATGGACAGTGATTGAAAAAGGCTTTTTGCAGGACTGAAATGTGAGCAATGAAACTTGCCAGTTGATACCGACACAGGGCACTTATCTCATAAAAATATCCTCCATGTCAAAAGGTTTCAGTAAATGTGCCTCAAAGTATTAGCAGTCATTTCTGCCTGCCTGGGCTCCCTGGGGCCTGCATGAGGGGCTGTAAAAGAGGGCTCTTAGTTCCTACAAAGGAGGAGGGAGGGAGAGGTGGAGAAGGGGAGGGAAGCTCAAACCTGCCCGCTGCTAGTGGTGAAAGTGCTGTCTTCTCTGTGGCACGCCCCAGTTTAGGGGGGTGGGTGCCTGTACATTGCACCTCCTCAGTTCTCCAAGTTGCCACCTTTGAGGGCGGGAGGGCTCTTAGTGAGAGGCAGGTGTGCTGACAACCAGCTGAGGCATGAGATTACATTTCTGTGATCTTGCTGACTGCTCTCAGGGGCGCCACGAGGGAAGGAGGTTAAATAGGAGAAAACTGAGGCTCGGGGCGGGGACAAGTTACTTGTCCAAGGTCACACAGCCAGTACATGGCAAAACCAGGATTAGGAAAGCAAACCCACCTCTATTCGGGCCACTCAGAGCCCGGGGTGACTTTGCACTCTGTCCAGGGGAGGGGGGGGTGTGGTCACTGCCAGAGCCCAGGCTGATTTGGGCAGGCTGCTTTCTGCTTACTGCCCTGGCTGTTCAGGGCTGGGCTTGGGGTCTGCGCCTGGTGGGCTCTTCAGTGGGAACATGGGTTTTCAAGGTAGGTTCTTTCTATTCCACTCATGACCCAGTATGCAGCAGAACACAGTATGTGCTTGTTAATCAGGTGTCAGCTGCCTTCCCCAGGGGGTTGCGGGGGACCGATGAGGGGGCGGGCTACACCACCCCTGTGCTGGTCCAGGTTTCCATGCAGGTGGTCACGTCGCTGAGCTCATCCTGCCCCGTGCTTTGCTGGGCTCTGATTACCGACTGTGCCGTTGTCAGCCTGGATGGAGAGGGCTGATGCTTCTCTCTGAGAAGGCACATTGTGCTAACCTTGGGCAGAGCCACCTGCCTGCTCAGCCTCCTGCAGCAGCATCCACTCGGGGCCCAGGTCAGGGCCCTGGCCCCAGCAGCAGGGTGAGAACAGATGAACCCTGGGTAATGTGTCCAGTAGGAAGTCAGGGACTTTGGCGTGACTGGGGCTCCTACATTTTGACCTGGGAAGGTAAGTCACGTCTCCATGGCCATTTCCCTTCTCCTTGCCCATACCCGTGTGTGGTGATGAGGTTCTCTGCACAATCAGAACTGAGCCCAGGGGTGCAGGGCGCAGACTTTGGGAAGTGTCACCGCTCCTCCTGCACTGGGTGCCCGGAAGCCTGGATCTGGGGCAGAGCGCCCAGGCCACTTCAGTGTTGGGCGGCCCGAGGGGCCAGGTGAGCACAGGACAGCTCTGGCAGGAGCCCCGCTTTTCAGGCTCTGGCTACCCCCGTCTCTTTGCACACTCGCCTTATGTAATCATTCTCACTTGGGATCCTAGCCACCACCCAGTGTCTCCTAGGCCACAGCCTCCCCTAAAAGCCGTCTCCCAGCTCTGGCCTCGTTTCTACAACTGGTCCGTGGATGTGGCTGGACACTGATGCTTCCCTGTGCCGTCTGTGGGATTCGTGCTTGAAATGAGTTTGGCAGGTGTCTCAAACTCAGGAGGCCAGAAAACACTCGTTTTTGGACCCATGAAACAGCCTTTCTCTCCCGTGTCCCCTCTCCTAGTTGGGGACATCACCACCCACCTAAGTAAGCCCCACGGTAGCACCCTCCCCCAGTACTTGAAGGGCCAGCTCACTCTTCCCTCACCCACACACCGCTCAGCACAGAGTTCCGCTGGCCCCGCAGCCTGCATGGCCATGACCGGTTCATCCCTTCCGCCCCGCTGCCCCGGTGGGGGCCCTTCAGCTCTCACCCCATCACTTCAAGGTACGATCTGCTCTTCATTCACATCTTTATCCTGTCCTCAGCCACACACCTCACCCCTGGATGTACAATGTGACTCTGACCGTGTAACCCCCTTGCCTAAAACCTCCTGATGCCTCTCTGTCACTGGTAGGCTAATACTGGCTGGCATCCTAAATGTTATATAAGATGCAGAATGCCCCAGTCTCACCCATCGCTCCAGCCTTACCTGCCGCCCTAGCCCTGCCCGTCACCGCTGCCCTGCCAGCAAAGCTGTGACAGCACGGAGCGCTCTGCTCTTTCTCATCTCTGTGCCTTCCCCGCCCTCCTCTGCTCACCTGTCACCTGTTCACCTGGGTGTCTCCTGTTGGCTGGGAGACACCAGAGCCAGAGGATTTTCCTTCCTGCATCTTCAGAGCGGAGCCTGGGCCTGGGACCTGAAGACCGGGCTGTAGCAGTGGAGAGGACTGAGCCAGGAGCTGGGTGACCTCCGAGGCCTCTGAGCAGAAGTGGCCTCTGTTGGGAAAACCCCATGACGCTGACATGCATAACCATGGGGAGTGCTTTTTCCACGGCCAGGGACTTGTGCTTCTCCATTTTTCTGGCCAGTCACTCTGTAACAAAGAAGCAGTCACCAGGAGGGGTGGGATGGGAAGGTGATTAAGCCTCAGGCCCTAGAGACATAGACAGGAGTTCAAATCCTTCCTTGCCAGTTACTTGCTGGGTGATCTTACACAAGTTGCATACTGTTCAAGCCTTGGTTTCCCCATCTGTAAAATGGGGGCTGTGACAGTGCTCCCCCACATAGGGTTTTTGTGAAGAGCAAATAGATGTGAATATCAAGTGCTCAGAATTCTGCTTCACATAAGCACTGAGAACAAGTCTCCTCACTGTGCGTCATTCCATAGACACTCTGCACTTGTCACCACAGGATTGCTGGGCATGGACAGTCCTATCACTGTAGTGAACAGTGTGGACATGAGGATGCTGCCCTCATGGGGGCATTTACTGATCCTCTTTCATGTCTTGGGGTGGGGAGTGGCTAGAAGGATGGCGTGGACAGCACATCACAGCCTCATGTTTACACGAGACCCGGCAGAGTAGGTCATTAAACCCGCCCCACTGCCTTGGGGGGTAAGCAGGGACCATCTCTCCAGTGGTGATGAGGCAGGCCCTTCAAGGCCCTGGTCTGGTGGTCTGTCCACCCAGCTTCTGCTCAGTTTCAGCCTAAGGGGTTGGGCATGGGAGCAGGGGCACCCAGGACCAGCCAGAGCTCGGAGCATGGGCACGGGTCTCAGGGTGGCATCCATGTGCACTCGGGTAAAACAAGGCAGTGACATTCCACTTCCCTCCAGTTGACAGCTCTGTGGGGACGCATTTCCAGAGCCCTGGCATGTCAGGTGCCTGGTCTTTAAAGCATCTGTTCTGCTCCGCCCTGCGGACTTGTGCTCTGTAGGTCACTCCCCGTGGGTCCCTTCCAGCACCTGGAAAGGGCAGGGGAGCCAAGGCCCCTGGGTTAAGACTCTGCGTGATCCAGAACTGTGAGTCGGGAAGGACCTGTGGATTTGGAAGAAGGCACTCTTTCTGCTTCCAAGGAAGGACCATCCTCTGACCCAGAGCTGGCCACTGCTATGTTCCCCTGGCCCCAGCTCTTCCCTACCAATGGCCTGCACGTGGCGTCGGCCCTGAAGCTGTGGTTCAGAAGAAACCAATGTTATGAGAACATCTCCTGGCTCTAGCTGGTGTCACTCCAGCCCAGAAGCAGATTCTAGGTGGGTGGTTTGGTTTGGGAATCTTCCCTTGCCCGGAAAGGAAGGTAGAATCAACCGCTGGGTAGGGCACTGCGTGGCCTGTGGCTGGTGGGCAGACTGTTGGCAGAAGGCACATGCAGGCCGACAGGGGTTTCAGGTCAGTGCCAAGTTACCCTCCTCCTCTGCCCTGAGAGTGTATCTCATCCATGCTTGTGCTGATAATCTAACCCCCAAATGGCTGTGAAGGTGGTCCCCCAGCTCTGGTCCCCTGAGTCATCAGAAGATGCAGGACTGCAGCATGATCACGGTCATTCTTTCTTGGTGATGAGGGCCCCACGGGGGATAACCTGGAGGTACCTCCCATACTTGAGCAGCCCACCTGCTTCTCCCACAGTGGCTGGGCCCCGCTAGCCTCTTCCCAAATGTGTCCCACAGTCCCCTCGCTCTAAGCTCAACTCCCCTTCCGGTGGTCACTATCTCTAGCCAGCCCTGCCAGGAGGTCCAGCCCTACTGCATGTGTCTCTGTCCATTTCTGGGAATTGTCTCTTCCAAAGTGCCATCAGGAGGAAAAGAGTGTGAAACGCTCAAGGGGCCTGGGGTACAGACATGGATTTCACGGCCCCAGACCTGGGAACTAGAGGTGTTAGATTGTGCACAACACTTCATTTAAACCCATTTTATATGTGGGGTTCCTGGCTCGTCCCAGGCCACCAGCTGGTCCCACAATCCTGTGGAGAGCAGAGCCTTGTGAAATAGCTTGTGACGTTAGTGGCTGCGGCAGCTGCTCCACCTAGTGCATGCTGAGGTGCGTGCGAGGACCAGGCTAGCTGTCTGTGGGGCTGTCCATCTGTTTCCCTCTGGGTCTCCTCAGGGCCCCCGATGGCATCTGCACTTTCCCTGTGCTGTGGTCCCTTCCCTCCAGTTGTCCTGCCCCAGCCTCGATCCCATGGGGCCCTGCCACTGGGGCCTTTGCCCATCCCAGAAGTGTGTGATGCTGGCAGGCAGTTTGGGGTTTCCCAGTGGCCTGCAGGTCTGAAGTGGGGTGATTGCAGGACCCTCAGCCACCCCTTCCCTTTTACAGGGCTTCTCATCCTGATCAAGGGCTGCATTTTAATTTATGCAAATAGAGAGGGATGGTGGCAGGGAGTCACAGACATCCATCACCCCATTTCCCAGCACTAGTCATTCGTCAGCGGGGCCTTAAAGATAATACACTTTTTGTTTAAGGCAATTACTTAATCTTGACAAACTCCTGTGTTAAGCAGGGCTATTAGTGGGACCCATCATTAATCAGCACAAAACCAGGTGGGCGCTTTTTCTGAACTGCTATCGCTCTTGGGGACCTGGGGTGGGCCCTTTGCCATCCTCACCGCCCTAATCACACAAGCAGCATGCTAACAAGGAGCACCCCTCGTGTGCTGCAGGGGCGCTGAGCCACGGGTGGGAGAGGGGCCCATTTTTAACACCAGTCAGCACGTTTTCCCAGCCAGGCAGAATGATCCATGGGGGTTATTAGCAGGCACCAGGAACACAGCTGGGGAAAACAGATAACCCCCTCCCTTGGGTTTCTCCCAGACTTGCTTCCAACTTGCTGCATCCCTGGGCAGCAGTTAGAAGCTGCTGTGTGAAATACCCTTTTATTTGGGGCATGGGCATTGTAATAACTTTTGGAAAGGCCACGAACAAAGTGGAAATACCAAGTCCAGCCTCATGTCTCCTGGAGTGTGTTGGCTCTGCCGCTTCCTCTTGCCAGGTCACATGTATCTCACCGTCCATCACACACTGGAGCTCTGGTCACACTGCAGCTCGTCCCAGGCTGTCTGGAGAGGGAGCTGGGCACCCGAGGCCTCCTCTTTGGCCTCATGCTTTATCTTCATGGTCCTGGAAGAGCTCTAGCTGCCCTGCCCTGCCTGTGAGAACCCATCCAGAATTTCCAGGGATGGGTGTGAGGCCTGGTAACGACACCGATTAGGCAGTTTACCGTCATCTGTAACATCCGGGCGACAATAACAACACATTCCCCATCAAGTGCTGAGGCGTTGAATCGGTTCACAAACGTCACGTGTTAGGGAAGCTCAGCATGCAGGAAGCCTGGTGCATTTGCTGTTAGAAATATTTCTGTTGTCAGTCTCTGAGGAGAGTCCCGGCTGATGAGCAGAGGAATCTGTGCTGCCCTGTCTACCACTCCGCGCGGCGAGACTTTCTCTCCTGGGTCTTAGAGTAATGTGCACGCAATGTTAGCAGCTGTTGGTCACCTTCGTGGTCCTCAAGGTCTCTTTTCCAGTAGTGAGAGGATTCATTCACTCACTCATTCCCCCGTTCATTCACTTAACTCATGGTGCTCATATTTCTTACTCCCTCCAGGCCAGACACTGGACTCTGGCTTTCAGGAAATGGGGTCAGAGGGCAGATCTTCTGCCTGATTTGGAGATTGGGCAGAGGAAAGGTCCAGACAGCGTCCTACAGGAGGCGCAAGTGAATGAGACTTGCTTATGAGTCGGTGTGATGAGAAGGGGACGGGCAGGGGTGGGGATGGGCAGGCAGCGTGAGTGCTGGTGGCAGTCTGGGAGGCAGGCGGGAAGGAGGGCTTTCTAGGGTCTGATCCTGGGGGTCAGTTTCTGGGCAGGATCTGAAGAGGACACGGGTGATGCTGGGCTCTATATTCCATTCTGCCGGCAACGATAGGACCTGGGGGCTGCCTGTCAAGGAATCAGATCCTTCCTCTAGGTCCCCTTCTGCTGGGGTAGAACTGGACCCACAGAGCAGAGTCGTTGCCCACAACACCTTGAACAGGCGAATGGGCCAGGCTGCTCTTGGGTTTGTGGAAGGAAGGACAGCTCTGGTTTCTCCGGCCCCAAAACACATGGTGTGTGTGTGTGCGTTTGCCCCTATAGTTTAAACCATCTATTTTAAAGGAAGTAGATTCTGTCTGCTTTTAATTCACACTTAGCTCATCAAAATATTGTTTTGCAAGAGGCTTTTTTGATGTCCAGGAAGCCTTTGGAAGTTTTTTCTTCTTACTCTCCCCTCCTACACAGTCTTAATTCTAGGAAACAAGATTCTGGGTCCTGCTCAGCGCCAGCGGTCGGGTCATGCTGCCGTGTTTTCTGTGTCTGTTCCTCTGCTAGCAAAATAGGGGGAATGGGCTTTTCCCAGGGGTCCTGTGGGCTGGCCTCCAGTCTGTCCAGGTGAGCCTCCAGTGTCCTGGTGCAGAAAACTGCTGTCTCTTCCAGCAACAGTGGGAGGTGGTGGGCTGGAGTGCGGCGGAAATGGCGTGTTTGGGATCCTGAATTACATGGAGCCCGTGCTGCCAGGGAGCCAGGCTTCCAGAGTGTCACATGGCTTGGCCAGTGTTTCTCCATGTCCCTGCCTCCCACAATTCTCTTATGTGCTTTGCTTTCTGGTGTCAGCCGATGGTCATTGGCACCAGTTCCAACACCAACAGGAATCCCCAATTTGGGGTGCAGTGAAGAAGGAAACTTTATTTAGTGCAAACAGCTTGATGGTAATCTCTGCTCCGCGATGGTCCGCTCCACGCTGTCTCGCTCCAAGCTGGTCTGTGCCAGGCGTTTCCACTCGGCTATGCTCCAGGGAGAAGTTTTCAGCTCCAGATCCAGATCCAGATCCAGCCCCAGCCAACACAGTCTTCAGTCTCGGTGGAAAGTGCACTCTCCCCATCAAAGGGGAGCTGACTTACAGAGACACAAGTCCCTGCCCCTGGTCCCTGATTGGCCAGAATGGAACCGCTCTGATTGGCCAGAGCTGCACAGCTTCAGTTGGATGGGGAAAGCCTCAGTCCTATTGGTTGAACTAGGACTCCAGGAACCCCTTTATAAAGGCTGGTTCAGATGGCAGAGACACAGTGCAGGGAGGAAGTTTAGCACAGAGTTTTCTCTGTGGAGTGAAGTTTGCTTGAGGGGCCCCTGCACAGAAATGGCTGCCAGTTTCTGTTGTTGTTGTTGTTTTTTGTTTGTTTGTTCTTTAGTTTGAGCCCAGGTGGCCACCAGGAGCCCACCTTAGGCCTCAGGGTTCACACTAGGGATTCTCTTTTTTGTCAGAAGTTCTCAGGAGTCCACACGCCCACAGCTTTGCTTGGGAGCACCTGCCCAAGCCTGCGGGGAAGGCAGTGGGCAGCATGCGGGGCAGCAGCAGAGTGGCGTTGCTGACACACTCTGCTCTGCCCTGATGGGCCAAGGGTGTGAGAAGGAGCAGCTCTGTTGTTAATCAGTTAATTTAAATGACCGAATAGAAATTTGCAGACAGCTAAGATTCAGAAATGAGGAAGAATGCTCATCACCATATTTTGGTATTGCTGAGGTGGTTATTAACCTAGATGAGAAGACTATAAACAGTCAAAATTCAATGAGGATAACTGGTTAGGTCTGTGTTGTCAGTAAGGCAGCCACTTGCCACATGTGGCTTTTGAGCTCTTCAACTGTAGCCTCTTTGAACTGAGATGCGCTCTAGATGTCCACCAAATGAATGATTCTAAACAGCACGAATTGAAGAATGTGAAACATCTTGTTGATAACTTTTGTACTGGTCATGGGCTGAAATGATAATATTTTTGATATGCCGATTCAATTAAATTATGTTATTAAAATTATTACCAGTTTCTTCTTTAGTTTTTTTTTTTTTTAATGTAACTACTAGAAATTTTAAGATAACATATGCGGTCCACATTGTACGTCATGGGCCAGGGCTGCATTTGACGGGGGCACTAAGAGAAGAGACTAGTTTTGAGTAGAGAGTGTTTTAAAGAAAAGTTCCTTTGCGTCGCATGGCATCACTGGGACCATACTGACAAGCGGCTCTGAGAAGTGGGCCTTAGGAGGCCTGCTGCAGTGAAGAAATGGAAAGCATTCTGTAATTAGCTGTCTGCTGCAAGAAAGCAAGTCCATGCAGCCTGAGGGCGGCGCTTAGAGATGCTTGATGGCTGTCCTCGTGGCAGATTCCGTGTGTGGCTTTGAGTCGCGTGGACTGGCTGTGGCAGGCTCTGCCTCGGAGCATACCCTGCAGTGTAAGGGCTGCCTGATCCAGCCAGGTAAAGCCCGGTGGGGACTGAATGCTGTGGCTCCCTCAAGAACTGCAGCAGAGTGACCACAGACTCTCCTGGCACTCTTGGGAGGACATGAGGCAGGACTGAAGCACCGGACTGGGGAAACCTCTTGCTAGAGCTCTGTGGGAAAGGGGCCAGATGCTGCCGAAGGAAGCAGAGTGGCAGGTATTTCTTGGACCCTTGGGGGACCAGGCGGAGGAGTGGCTCAGATGTCCTCTTGAGAGGGCTGAATGTTTCCCATCCCCCATGACAAATAGGCTTTTTGGACAGTGACAGGACAACATCGAAGCTGCCAGCTGCCGGGGCTACTGGTACAAGTTGGCATGTGGATCCGTCAAGGGTGACGACACTCGGGAGTGTTTGTGCAGGTGAACGGTGCAGTGTCGGGTCCTCCCTGGAATGCCTGTGTCCATCCCTGGCCGCCTGTCCCACCTGCCTCGGAGACAGGTGGGGTGAGCTCTGGGGCACAGGTACCAGCTCACAGGGCACTCTTTCCAGGCCCTTGACCTGATTTGTGTTATCTACAAAGTCCTTTGGAGGTCTGCAGGGAAGACCTCTGGAGCCGCAGTCCCCGGACCACAATCTATTGTAGATTTGGGGTCCTGCGCGTTACTTTCTTTGGAGCAGATTCTATGGCCAAGACACTTTTCGAACTTAATCAGGCTTGTCCCCTCAGGTTTCTTTTCGTCCTCACATTTTCTAATGTGGGACCCCACTCATCTCCCCTGATCATTGGGCAACCTGTCTCATTCCTTACCATGGCAGGCATCTCCCTAGGGTCCCTTTGGCACACCCCCTCACCTTTTACCCCTAGTTGAAGGGGCAGGAGGCCCGCGGAGACGGCCACATGGGCACTCCTGGGGCCCACGTGCGTGTCTGGCTCTGTGCAAGCCCTTAAGGACACAAGTTAGCTCGTCTCTGCTTTACAGCCTCTGTCTGATGTGGGTCCTGTCACAGCATTCATGGCACAGGTGAGGGGACCACGGCACAGGAAGGTGACACGAAGCAGCAGTGGAGCCAGGCTGGGCTCCTGTGCTGGCTGCAGCCTCAGTACTGTCCACCACAGCATTGTGGCATCGGGCCCGGGGCCCGTCTGCTTCTTGCAGCCTCTTCCCTTCATCTTAGCCTCGCTACCTGAGGGCATCTCAGTTAGGTGAAGTTAGATAACAGAAATACCATAGACCGCAGGGCTCAAACGACAAACATTTATTTCTTACACTTCCGAAGGCTGGGAAGGCTGAGACCAAGGCATCAGCAGATTCACTGTGTGGTTGCTGGTTGTTCACAGATGGCTGTCTTCTCTCTGTGTCCTCACGTGGCGAATGGGACGAGGGAGTTCCCTGAGTTCCTTTTATAAGGGTGCTAAGCCCATTTATGAGAGCTCCATCCAAATGCCCTAAGCATTTCCCACAGGCCCCACCTCCAAACATCATTACATCAGGCGTTAGGATTTCAGCCTAAATTTGGGGTGGGGGAACATACACCTTCCGTCTAGCGCAGTGGACTGGGCCCAGGACCGCCCAG
Source organism: Micronycteris hirsuta (assembly GCA_004026765.1). Lineage (NCBI taxonomy): Eukaryota > Metazoa > Chordata > Mammalia > Chiroptera > Phyllostomidae > Micronycteris > Micronycteris hirsuta. The sequence goes on along the minus strand of PVJI01002300.1, from coordinate 108,819 downwards.
GTTCCTGTGTGGTGAGGGCCGTGTAGCACTCAGGTCCGGCCTCTCCCTGTAGCATGTGGGCAGGCGCGTGGCTAGCCCTTGCAGTGAGCACTTCTCTCCTCTCTGCATGCCTGCCCACCGCGCCTGGAGACCAGCCTCAGGGCCTGCCCCTGTGTGGAGTGGTTTGCACTGGCCTCGACTTCATGAGCTCTCCTTTTCCAGCAGCTATTTTGTCATATTTTGTCAAGCAACACCTCTTGGAAAGGCCAGTCTGTGGCTCTGGAGTGGGCGGTGTACAGTGGCGGGCCCAGCCCGAGGCCCTGGTCCTGCCAAGTTCTGTGTGGGGGCAGGTCTGACGGAGAGCAAGCAGCCTGGGCCTCAGCCCACCGGACACCGGCCAGCTTGTGGTGTTGGAATTTCCTGTCTGATTTTCATTTCCCCCTCCCCCCACCTGGTGAGACAGAAACACTTTTTAATTGCACACTGCGGAGTGCCATTCAGGATATTATTATTCTTATTAAGTGCTTCCTGTGGAGCGGTGCCTGGGCATCAGCAGAGGCCTCTGGAAGCAGCCTGTCCTGGGCTGATTATCAGGAGTAATACTGCCATTTCCAGAAGGCCTGAAAGCAGACTTGCCTGGCCACTGAGAAGGAGCTTTCCTGGACTCCTCTGCACTCTCATGCCTCCAAGCTCTGATGTTTGGGCCTGTGACTTTGTTCCCACTGGGAGAGGCCTTGGCCATCTGAGTCAACATGTCTGGAGGGTTGGCCTTTGAAGTCGTCCAAGTTTCAGAGTTGACTGAGGCCAGCCCAAGCCAGGGGGCGTGCATGTGTGCCGTCCTCCGTGGCTTCTCCAGCCCTGCGTGCACCTTCATTCTTGAGGCATGGAAAAGCATAGGCATCGTGACACCTTCAAAGTTTACGTTCCTCGTGATGCCCACGTTCCTCGAGTCCACTACACAGAAGCCCTGGTACATGGGTCAGCACACTGGTCACCATATTCGAATGTCACACCCAGGGCTCTCTCATCAACCATGTTGAATTTCTTCAGCTGCAACCGTTCTCTGCCTAGTACAATGCATCCATCAGAGGCACAAACATGAGAAATAATCTCTTATTTACTGTTGCAAGTGGGAACTCTGATGCTACAGCAGGCGCTGGAAATGTACAAAGAGTAATAGGCCAGTGGATCTCCAAGCGTTGGTCCTGCAAAGCATTGTCAGCACCACCTGGGCACTTATTATAAGTACAGGTTCCCAGGCCCACTGAAATGGGAAATCTGGGAATGGGGCCCAACAATGGTATTTTAACAAAGCCTACAGGTGATTCTAAGGTCTGAGAAGCGCTGATACTAGTGTCTTAGGTGTTCGTGGTGCCTCTTGTTATGTGTGCACATCATTTGGTCCCCTGGAGGACCCCAGGAAGAGGTGTTCCTTGTCCCATGTGCACATGAGTGGCCACAGAGTTTGGGCTAGGATTCACACTCCACACAGCTCTGTGCGGAGCACCATCGGCTCTTCTGGACTCTGTCTACACTGCTCAAACCGGAAGAACTCGTCATCGCTCCCGTCCCTCCAGGTCTCCCTGTACTGGCCCCATCAGGCCTCCCTGACAGCCTCCCTGGCTGCTCTGGGCTCCATGGAAGTCTCCGTTCCCTGAGTCCAAGACCATTCTGGCAGCCTGTGCTGTGTGGGCCCCATCCATCACAGAGGGTCAGACCCTGCAACTTTCCCCTGGCCGCTGCACAGCTGCCGCTGGGGCAGCAATTGTGCCTGTTGTTCTCTGGGACCTCTAAGGCACCGAAACAGAGTCCTCATCCAGTGACTGAGTGGGGAGGCCTTAGCGGGGCCTGCAGCCCAGGGTTGAGAGCTGTGCCCTGCATGGTAGGCAGCTCCACTGTGGATTCTGGAGAAGGCTAAGGAGCTGGACCTGGTGAGACCCCATAGCCTGTGCCAGTCAAGGTCGTGTTAGAGGGACCACGTGTCCGAACATCATCGTCTTCCTGTGTTAGACTGAGGGAGGGAGTGTCTTGTCCAGTCTCTTCTGTGTAGCCAGTGCTGCCATTTCTGGTCTCTTCTGGAAAGACTGAGCTCCAGCTTCCCTGAGGAGTAGGCCTGGGACGCTCACATGAGTGGGAGAGAGCGAGGTGTGCTGCCTTGTGGGATTTGTGACGAGCCAGCTTTGGTGCCTGAAAAAGAGACCATAACCAACCAAGCAGGCAGCCAGCCAGCGTCCAGCAGAAGGGCTGGCTGATTTTTCAGGTCATGGGGGTACAGGATAAAGGTGCCAGTCGCCACACAATTGGCATTTTCCATTCTGCAGAGCATCTTAGCATTCCTGTCCCCTGTGGGTTAAATGGTTTAATTGGTGAATGCATTTCCAGGGTGGGATGGAGAGCAGCAACCTCTCTTTGCTGGGGTGGGAGAGTCCTCCTAGAGACGCATTTGTCCAGGCCATTGATGGCCCCCCCGCCACCCCCGCTTCCTGGAGAGGGGAGCTAGGTTTACTTTAAGGCAGTTGGGTCATTAAAGGGACCTCACCCTCTGAACTGCCACTCTCCAGCACAGTGGACAGTGTCACCCTCCTGGGACCCAGCCACATCCTCTACTGCCTTGAGCTTCTTTGCTGCTGACTTTCCCTAGAGAGCTGAGACTTTGCTGCAGAACAGGTGATATGACTGAAGTCAGATGAGGCAGGGACATGTGGGATTTGTTTAAACACTATCCTTTTAAATAAAATTCACAGCGATGTTTACTTGCTGGAACTACTAGGCCACCTGTGAGTCCCTGCATTTGGGAAACGCCGCAGTTCAGAGTAGCTGGCCTGAGCCTCCTGTAGGAATGGGGGTGGCGGTCAGCAAGGATTTATCTGTGGGAGATGTTTCCTGCAGTGCCCAAAGCCATGACCCAGCATCCCTGCCTGTCCCCACTCCATACCACAGTGAGTCAGGAGCACTGAGTGTGCATGGAATGAACATCTAATTGTGGATGCCACGTCTGAGTTCCCATCTGATGCATCGTGGTGTTCCTTACACCAGGGGTCAGGGAAAAGCTCCTGTCATGACCAGAGATCGGGGCCTTGTTCACATCTCCTCCGAGGTTTACAGTGATGGGGAAGGGAACTACCCATTTCCGAGTTCCTGCTCTGTGCCAGAGACTGCGGACATGCTGCACGGTAGTCGGGTGGGTGTCCTACCCACTTTACAGATGAAGACACTGACACTCGGAGAGCTTGTCACTTGCTAGGAAGTGACAAAACTAGGGTTCACACTCAAGTCTGTCTGGTTCATGGCTCATGTGCCTCCTACTCCTATCCCAACTCCTCAGACCATGGGGACAGGCCATCCCCCTTAGGGGTCATTTGACCGATGTGCAGCTTCAGAGCAAGCCAATTTTAATCTAGACTGTCTGCCGTTTTCTCTCTCCATACTTCTCTCTTCCTTCTTCAAAGATACAGGTGTTTCTTGCTGCCTGGGTTCTTTCATTAGGGGGGAAGTCAGCTGGTGAGTCATCAACACTTTAGTGTGAATTTGTTTCTGTGACTTTCCCACGGTCTGTTGGCTTTTCAGAAAAAAAAAAATGAAACAGTTTCCCTGGATATTATTTTAGGTGCAAGGAGTTATAAGGGAAAGGAATACGATCAAATTAGTCTTCAATGGTGAATCCCAAGCAGAGTCCCCCATGGTGTGAGAGAAATTGGAGGCCAAGAAGTCTTTTTCTGGTTATCAGAGGCTCATTTCAGCTTATCAGAGGCCACCTGGAGCCTATCAGAGTATCCATGATGCAGCCACAGCACCGGCTTCCTGCAGGGTGACCCTGGGGCCCAGAAAGGATGGGATCCATGACCTGCTCTGGCCCCGGCCCCCGGCCAGAGCCCCACAGGCTGCAGTGAGGTGAGTCTGTGCTCCATCCTGACCCAGACCTGCACTGTCCCAGGCCCAGGCCTCCTGCCAGAGATGCCTGCCTATGCTGTCCCTCGGTCAGTGACAGGGCAAGGCAGCTCGTCTCGCAGAAACCCATTTCTTCCCTGGTCCTCCGTGTTGTAGCAACACATGACTTCATCTGAGGAGAATTCCGGCAGCTGCGTCAGCTGCCCGGTCGTGTTTGATGACCCAGTTTTCCTAATTCTTTGTCTAAGCCGTCTGCTGACCTTGCCCCATCCTTTGCTGCAGAAATTCACTAGAGTCGTCATTAACGGGGCATCAACTAGAGCCGGGCTTCCAGGGGAGCCCCCCACCCCTTCCCAGTGCCCTGCTCACTCATACAGTGAGACCCCTAAACCAGGCACACCGTGGGCACACATGTTGCCTCGCCCCTGGGACCACCAGCCAAGGAGTGTTTGGCACTGAAACCTTGGCACAGAAAAATTCTGGGGTTAACAAAGAAAAGCCGTCATGCCACCATCCTCAGCTCCCCAGACTATTGGTTTTTCTGTATAGGATCAAAAACAAATGTGTGTTTTCTCCAGAGGGGGTTGCGCAATCCATACGAAATTCCCATCTCAGAGTTTCTTCCTCAGAAACTTAAAAAGAGAGCCATTTCTTTGAAATAGCATATGGTGTGTATATTTTTTCCCTCTGCCGGAAGGACATGATTTAGTTTGGATTTTTGTTTAACTTGAAGAAAGAGCCCACAATGGAAACAATGTGTGGAAGGGTCTCCTTCAACATGTACTGAAGGCAGCTCTTGTTCTTCGTGCTCATCTCCGTGTTCCCTGGTGCTGCCGATCGTCTCCCGGCGGAAGGGTTTCTCGCGACGGTGCACAGTGGTTTCCTCCTCCCTGGGCCTGGCCAGGGGGCCCTGGGCTGAGCATCTACCTCTGCAAGGGTGTGTGGGTCGGCCCTTGCTGGTCCGAAAGGTCCTGCCTGAACCCTCACTTGATCCAGGGTCAGCCTTCATCCTCAGTTTACCTGCAAAGCTGGGTGCAAATTTGGCCCCAGACACAGTTTGGGGGTACAAAGATGGTCCCAGAGACAGTTTGGGAGTGCAGAGTTGGTCCCAGAGACAGTTTGGGGGATGTCCTGCCGTGGGCACAGGTGACGGGGCCCATGGCTGGTGGCCGATCGGGTGAAGAGGGCTGCTGGCTCGGGGACCCTCCAGAAGCCTCAGTGTGCACCAGCTAAGACCTTCTCAGAGGCACAGGGGACCGTTCACAAATGTCAAGACCGTTCTGGTGGGAGGAAATTAGAGCTCACTTAATCCTCACTGTACAGATGGGTAATGTGAAACCCCGAAAGGGGACGTACCTTCTGCAGAGTCCACGGTCACTGGTGGCAGGGCCAGTCTGGGATTCCTGTCCAGTGCACAGCTCTGCTGCACGCCACCGCCACGCCACCTAGCACTGCTCATATGGCCTTCTGAAAAGTTTCCTCAGAGCACGTGACTCCCTGTTCAGAACCCCCAGCCCCACTGAGGATTTGTTGGAGGGAAAAAAATCCAGAAGTCCTTCCCACAGCCTGTTCAGGCTTATAGGACCTTCTTTCCTGTCTCTCCCGCCTCCACCCTCTGCCCCAGCCAGGTTAGCCTTGGTGCTGGAATTGCCAGGTTCTTCCCTTTGTTCTTGCCATTTCCCCTGCCTGGTGCACCCTCTCCCGCAGGGAGCCCTTCCACGCTCCCACTCCACATCCAAGTCTCCTCTCTGCTCCCTGGCCCAGCCCAGTTTCCTCTCAGCCTCACCATCCTCTGACATTGTGTTGTAAGCACATTTGTTCAGGGCCGGCCTGCTCTTACAGAAGCTCTACAGCTCTGCGAAGGAGACAGTGTGGGCTGCTGTCACCACGCTGCTCCCAGGACCTGGGATTGCCTGCTACATAGCGTGCCCTTGATACAAGGCAGATGAGTGCATGAGTGGTGGAAGGAAGGAAGGAAGGAAGGAACGAACGAACGAACGAACTAATGAAGGAACGAATGAATGAATGACTCATTACTCCTACAGTGACTGCTGCCTAGACTTAGCCCTACCAATGTGAGTGGACTGGGCCACCTTGGTGAAGGTGGGCAGAGCGGTCTGGACATGACATCACTTGCTAGCTGATTCCAGGCACTTTGGTTTGTCCTGGGACCGCACAAGGTACATTCTGTGTTGGGTATGAGCCCCTTGAGCCCCCTGTTGCTGAAGGCCTGCTGTGTGCTGGATGCCAGGAAAACACATGGGGCTTTGTGGGGGAGGGAGAGTGAAGCCACAAGCTGACTGATTATTTCTCTCCTAGAAGTAGGCCTACCACTCAGATCCTCGATGTTCTTTCCTGAGAAATGGGGATAAGAAAGGGTCGACGGTAACACTAAATGAGATGCTGTAAGCAAAGGCCCATGAGGCAGGGGGCTTCATCGAAGATAAGAGTTCCCCTTGCACTTCCCCCCCGACCCGGTGGGGACTTGGCCACACTCAAGCTGCTGGCTGACCTAACACATCAACGCCCGCCTGCGAGGAACCTCTGACATGTGTTCCCAGGCTCCTCCTGAGGACTGCAAGGGCATGAGCATGAGGGCACTGGAACTGTGGCCCAAGCTCCTGCTGTCTGATCATTCCATGGGTGTCAACTGCCTCAAGGGCAGCAGGGGCTGCCAGAGGTCCTGACCTACCACTTGGACTTGAGAAAAAGAGAGCTGCTTCCCCAGAGACTGGGCACAAAGGAGGGAACACGCCCAACTGCAGTGGGACTCTGTGGATGGCTCTCCCTTATGCTCCCCAGGCTCCTCCTCCACACACACACACACACACACACACACCCCACACCCCACCCCCCACCCCGGTCTTGTAAAGCAGCCAGATCAGATCAGTCTCGGCGCCACTCCCTGTCATGTCTGCATGGTAAACTAGCATGAGCACTTCATTCCTGTGGATGTTATAGCTCTTTAGACCTGGGAGAAGTTGCACTAATTCTGTGCAGAGAAGCATCTCTGCTCACAGCCGGTCTGGCAGGGACCTGGTTGGAAGGGTGGGGGGAATCTGGTGTTGCATCAAGGGATCCCCTTCAACCCTGCAGGTGAAACACTGGGGAAAAGAGCACACAGGGTGCTGGGGGATGGCCAGCGGGAGGACCAGGAATTCTGGGATGCATGCAACTCGAGGTTAGTGTGAAGGCCTAGTTGATATTTGCAAAGTGCTTAGAGCAGGGCCAGGTACTATGTGTGCATTTGTTAAATACAGGAGGACCCAGTCATGCCCCTTGCACCAGGGGCTGCCTCTGAGTGTTCATGCATGCTGGGCAGAGGGAAAAGCCATGACCAGGGCCCTGGATTCTCCTCCTGGCTCAATCGTTTTTCAGCTCTGTGACTGATTCCCCCCCAGCCTCCATTTCCTCATCTGTGACATGGGTGCAGTAAACCTACCCTGGCTGCCTCAGGGGACGTTTAGATATGCAGGGAAATGTTCAGAAATACACAGAAACAAGCCATATTTGTTTGTTAACCATACTGTGATCCAGTCTGCCCGGCCACATTAAATAAGCACAAAAGCCCTTTCCTGCGCCTCTGGGAGGCGAGCACTGCTTCCCTGCTTGAGTTCCCTGGGCTCTGGAAGCCCAGCGTGTCTCCCATGTGGAAGTGGGCCAGCACTGGCCCTTCCTTCTTGGAGGCCAATTACCCTTTGAGCCCAAGATTTCTGGAGTCTAGGTTTGACAAGTTGATTTAATTGAGATGTGAAGATTATTTTCTTTTTTTCCCAGTCCCCATGAAAGATGCCAGTGTCGTGGAGTTATGAAGATAAAATTGAATATTTAAAAATTAAGTGTAGTCCTAGCCAGATTGCTCAGTTGGTTGGAGTGTCGTCCTGTACACCAAAAAGGTGTGGGTTCGATTCTTAGCCAGGGTACTTACCTAGGTTGCAGGTTCAATCCCTAGTCAGGGCACATGAGGAAGCAACCGATCGATGTTTCTCTCTCATGTCGACGTTTCCCCTCCCACCTCCTCTCTCTCTAAAAATCATTTAAAAACATATCCTTAGGTGAGGATTTAAAAAAATAAGTTTAAAATGTCAGGAGAAAAATTCATCTTGTTAAGAGTTCACAGAATTCAACCCAAGTGTCCGTGTTCATAACCAAAATGTAATGCATTCATGGGACCCGTGGTGAAATGAAGGAACCTTGGGGACATGACACTAAGTGAAGTCAGCCAGCCGCACAAGGACACGCACTGCGTGGTCCCACTCCCAGAGGGTCGTAGGTAGTCAAATTCACAGAGACAGAAAGTAGAGCGGTGGCTGCCGGGGTGGGGTGCAGGGGGCTGTGAAATGGTGTAGGATTTCCGTTGGGGGAGAAGAAGAAGGTCCTCTGGGTGGCAGTGGTGCCCGTGGTACAACAGTGTGAATGTGCTCGACTGTCCTGTGCCCTTAAAAATGGTCAAAGCGGGAAATTTTGTGTTACATAGATTTTTTACCACAATCAAAAAAAGAATTCGCAGTGCTTACAGTACGGTGCCAGAATCCGTTTGCACAGAAACAGTTAGCAGCATTATTTGTATGCGTTTATTAAGTGAGCCTGGCAGGCTGCGGCCTTGGTGCGCGAGAAAGAAACCCTCCGCATTTCTCCCACCAGCCAGCCGTTCAGACTCACCACGGATTCCCGCCGGCCCACGGCCTTCTGCCCGAGTGAGAGCTGACTGAGAAGTCTCCACTTCTTAGCCTTTTTCCCGGTCTAACTACTTTTTAAAGAGCCTTGTTTTCCTAGCACCTATAATTATGTTTGCCTCCAGGGTACCCAGGAATTTTTTTTTAATAAGCAAAGAGCATCCTACAATTATCGTGATGATTTGTTGAGGGCAGGCCAAGTGCAGACGGGCTGACTCACCTCTGGAAACCAATGCTCACGAGTTGGCATTTGCTTCTTGGAGGCACCTCCAGTGTACTCGGGGTCAGTAATTAATATTAAGAACTAGAGAATTAACATACCCACATAGGTGTCTGCTGGCGAGCGCTGGGGCAGCCCCTGGCTTCCCACATGGTTCCAGGTAAATATCGCCAGCCCGTGTGGACGCCGTAACCCAGGACTGCGGGAGCCACACGCCGCCGAGGCCGGGCTGGGCAGAAGCCTGTCGGCTGTGTCAGCCCTGATTTGCAGCGGAGTCTGTAATCTCCCTGAGTTCAAAGAGCGCTTAGCTGCTTGCCTTTGTCAAGAGCACAGTTGGGGATCTTTTATGTGAAAGATGTAGGATTCTCGGCTGACTTTGATTATTTATTCATCCCCCTTCATGGGTGTGTGATAGCTGGGCACCTCGCAGCCCCCGTCCTGACTGCTCTTGCTCTGAAATTCATTGAGCTTTAAAGCCCTTTGAAAATTGCCTTTTGAGGGTGGGGAAAAGGTTTTGAAGTCCTGTCTCTCTCTCCCCCGTGCAGTGCCACCGCACCTTTTGCCGCCGTTCCATGCTCCCTTACCGATTGACATGAGACACCAGGAGGGACGCTACCATTACGAGCCTCACTCTGCCCACGGCGTGCACGGGTAAGTTCTGCCCTCCGCCTGCCACCCGGCAGGCAGTCACCTGCCGCTGGGGAGGCCAGGCTGCCCACATCCGCCGCCTCTGCTGCTTCTGTCTTTCTTTTTGGAGTTCCTGATCTGAGCAGGCAGTCCCTTTGGCCACCCACAGGGGCACTGACCCAGGACACTGAGTGAATGTATGGGTGGGATGTGAGCACCCACCTGAGAAGGAAGCAGTGCTGTCTCACACCTCGTCCCTTTCAAGGCTGCAGACTCTCCTGCCGTATCCAGAAGCACCTGGGACTCTTTACCCACTCATCCAGTGGGAATCCGCTTCAGGCCAAAGTCCCATATATGCGAGTACGGTGGCCCATATATATGGGCCACCATATGTGGTAGGACGGCCTTGGTTATAGGTTGTCCCGGCATAATTCATCGCGCTCCTTTCACTCTCCCAAGTGTGCCAACTTGGACACTAAATTATCGGTCACCCTACTCATAAGGATAAGCTCAAAGTTATACTTTGGAGCCTCTTCCTGCGCTCTGCTTTGAGACCCGCAGGCTGTGAAGCACCAGTCTGTCTCACTGTGCCTCTTGAAGCCCCTAGATGATGTTGCTTTTCTTGGTCTTTATTACTGAAGACCCGTGCTCAGGCCACCCCCGTCTGTCAGAAGAGAGGCCACAATCTTCCCCTCCCCCCCAGCACCTCTGCTGCTCCCACACCCGCCGTGGAGGGGACCTACCACACAGGATCAGCTACCCTGTGGCTCCTGCTGACCCAGCCACCTCCCTGTCCAAGTTGCAGTTTGCGGTTCAAGCACAGACAACCCTGTTGCATGTTCCTGTGCCTCGGGTCCTGCTGCTTAGCCTGGCTGTCGCCTAGAGACCTTCCTCCTCGGGGCGTGGAGTGATCTGTTTCACACGGGCCTTCCAGCAGGCTCCGTACTGCTGCCCTCTCATTTCCACATCGACAATGGCTGACACGTAACAGGTGCACGATCATTGTTTGCTGAGCACACAGCCTTCTCCATGCATTCCACCCGCTGAAGACAAGCCCTCCTGCTCTCCTTGCTCCCGTTTGAATGAAGTCAGGAAATACTTGCTGAGCGCTCATGAAGTTCGAAGCAAGCCCTGTGCGGTCAGGAGGCCGGTGACGGAGAAGGCATCCCAGGCCTCAGTGACTCCTATTTCTGGGCACCCATTGCCTCCCCAAGGCAGATCAAATCTGGGATTTTTATTTTCTTTTTAATATTATCTTTTACTTTGAAGTAATTTCAGACACATAAAAGCAGTTGCAGAAATAGTACAAAGATTTACACTATTCCTCAAATGTTAATGGTGCTATTAACTGGCTTCTGAATCTTGCCCAGGTTTGGCCAGTCGCCTGCTCATGTTTTTTCCCTCTGGTTCTGGATCCAGCCTTTGCACTTCCTTGTCATATCCTCTCAGTTATCCTTCGTCCAGGACAGTTGCTCAGGATCTCTTTCATGCCCATGACACTGTTGAAAACGACAAGCCAGTGACTGTATAAAATGTCCTCCATTTGGGTTTGTCTAACGTTGCCTCTTGGTTAAATGCAGAATATATACATTTTGGGGAACAATAAGAAAAGAGGGGTTGTGCCTTCCTGTCGGGGGCATGCCATGGCGTTGCTTGTCATCACTGGAGATTAGCTTTGTTACTTGGTTCAGGTTGAGTTCCTCCACTTTAAAGGTGGTCCCTTTGTAATTACTGAGTGTAGGGCGATACTGTGGTCGTGTGTCAGATCCTGTTTGTCATCCTATTGTCACCCGCAAACTTTCACGTCCATTGATGGCTCTTGTCAGAAACAGGAGTCACTAGTCTTTGCCAAGCAGTGCTTTTCCGTTTCCATCATTCCTTCCACTTCTGTCTGTGACAGTTCTACTGTAAGGAATAGCTGTCCCTTCTCTCCTGTTTCTTTATTTCTTTAGTTCAAATAAATGCATCAATATTTGTGATATTCTATGAGTTATAGTCTCTGGCTATCACTGCTTATTGTGCTGTTCAAAGTGTCCCAGACTTGGACATTGCCTCCCATGTCTTTGACATGTTGAGAACTTTTCATTTTACTTCAGTGCGTGTTGCTGGGTCTCGCTTGACTAGGACCTGCTGCTGGCAGCCTTGGACCCGCTTCAGCCCTCTGCCCACCTCCAAGGGCCCGCCAGCTGCAGTGACGGAGGCCACAGTTCCAGCAGCTTCTGAGGGACTCATACATTTGGAGCTGGTGGATCAGTTGGTAGCATCTGAGAATCTAAGCCTATGAATGGAGCTGAGTCTCCATCTAGAAGGGGTTGGAAGGGCTGATTTCCTGCTCTTGAGAAATGGTTGGCTCTCTGGGCAACACAGGTCTGGGGCACAGCAGACCTGCCGTGAAGTGCTGCCCGTGGGGCCCAGGGCTGGCCGTGGACATGGTCTGTGCTGAGAGCGCCCTGGGAGTGGTCCATGCCGTGTCCGTCACTCTGCAGGGGAGCAGCTGGCTCACATCGCCCCACATTCCTAGGGGAGTGACAGCGATAGAAGGAGGCCCACGGCTGGCAAGTGCTGTGTTGTGAACGCTTCGTGTTTCATCTCACTTAATACTCTCCGCAGCCCTATAGGGTGTGCATTCTGTGGCGTCCCATTTTACAGGTGAAGGAACTGATAGGTTAATTAACTAAGCCTCAGGGCCACCTACTTAGGAATTGGGAGAGTCAGAAATCTAATTACAGCCCTGAGTCCAGATGCACAGTCATACACTGGCCTATCTGGGGAGTGTATGGATGACCTCAGGACCCCTGGGCGGGCTCAGCTGAATCCTTCCTGGAAGCCTGTACCGCCCTTTGTTAGGGTCCCGCCCCTAGGTTAGTGGTTCCCAGCCTGTTAGGAAGGCAGGTTCTCGGACCCCAGCTTAGACCTGCTGAGCCAGAGACTCCAGGGTGGAGCCCATGATCTACGTGTAGCACGCCCTCTGCAGGCCCAGGCTGGAGACACTCCGGGCGAGCAGGGCCTTGCCGCTGAGTGAGGGGTCCCTTAGTGCTGGCCCTCCCTGTGCTAGTGGGGAGTTGTGTCCAGGGGGTCGCCCCGAGTCTTCTCTAGGCTTCACTGCTCGTCTGCTCTGGGTTGGACACGGGCCGCGTCCCACGCTGGATCTGCTCCACCCCTCGCCAGGGAGGGGCAGAGTGTGGGCCGGGCACCTGGAGCAGTGGAAAGTGACAATGTCAGGGGGCAGGGAAAGCTGGACCAGGCTCGTGGCCTGTGGAAATGGTCTTGGCACTCACTGGCCCGCGCGGCTCTCTCACTGTGCTTGATAACTGTGAGGGCGGTGTGACCGTTTCCTGTTGCTGCTGTAACAGATTGCCCCAAACTTAGTGGGTTAGAACAGCACAAATTCGTTCCCGTAGTTCTGGAGGCCAGAGTGTGAAGTAAGTCCTGTGAGCCTAACATCAGGTGCTGGAAGAACTGCCTCCTCCTGGAGGCTCCAGGAGAGGAGAAGCCGCTTCCCTGGCTCACAGACCCTGCCGCTCGTCACAGGGCCCTTCCCTCCCCCGCGCCTATCTGCACACGGCCTTCCTCCTCCCCTGCAGTGGCTTCCCCCTCTGCCTCTTTCATAAGGACACCTGGGACTGCTTGAAGGGCCCACTGGCTAATCCAGGGCAATCCTCAGTTCAACATCGGCAATGTCCCTTTTCCCATGCAAGGTACCATTCACAGAGATTGAGACGTGGACCACTGAGGGTATCATCGTTCACTCATTTGGGATCAGTAAGCCCCAGTGGAGAGTCTGGCCTCACACGGCAGAACACAATAAGGGCTGTCCCCAGTTTGTGCAGGCCTGCAGCGGGCCTGGCTCTGCAATGCGGCCTGGTGTGCTGTGCTGGTTCACTTCCCAATGGCTTTGTCAGATGGGGTTATAATCTGCATCTTACAGATGCAGGCACAGAGGCTCAGAGGAGTAGGGACTCTCATAGGTCATCCCCGGCAAGGTGGGTATACTTGCTTCTGCTCAAGGGTCGAGGGAGCGAAGGCTCCCCCTCCCAGCCAAGGGGCTCTAGGCTGGCTCACAGCCCAGCCATGGGCAGCAGCACTGTTTCCCACGTCCTGATGGGCTAGGCTTCCAGTGGCCCCGTCTTGTCCTCAGGACAGTCGGTCCCCAGCCAGGCCACAGCGGGGCAAGGCGAGTGCTGCAAGGCCCAGGGCTTTACCCCTGCCCTCAGTGTCCCAGGTAAGAAACAGGAGGAAAGCGCCCCTCTGGCTCTGGCTTCTGTGATTAATGTGGTCGGAGCCTGGTGGAGTGCCCGATCCATCACGCCGAGTGGTAGCTGCTCCTCCTCGCTGGCACCGAATGCGGCTAATTACACAGACATTGCTCAGCAAATGAGGTGCGGTGCCGTCTCCTGTCAGCCTGAGTCAAGCCCTGCCTGCGACTCCCTGCACAGGCCTCTGCTCAGGCGTCCCAGACCCCAGGCCACGGCTCCCCCGGTCCTAACAGCGCCGAGCCGTTGGTCGGGGGACGCGCCACCGCGGGCCCTACCGGGCTGCCTGGCCTTGAACCCCAGTGCTGACCAATCTGAAGGAATAAACCTCAGTTTTCTCATCTGTAAAAGGGCGTGGTACATGATAAGGGTACCTACGCCGTCTACTGAGTTACTTTGAGAATTAAGTAGGTTAATTTAAGTGAAGCAGTTAGGAAAGTTTGGAGACATTCAGTAGATGCTAACCATGATTATTATTACTTTTGCGATTCCACTTCCCTATCAGAGAAGGAAGTTCACTGCGGGCCGAGAGACCAGAGGCCGGCCACGGCAGGTCCTTGGAAGAGGCTGCTGTCGGGTGACTGTGACATAGGAAGGGGGGAACTTGGACTGAAGAAGTACCACTGGGGATGAAGGGAGGAGGGGTCTTTTTCCCCCAAGTAGAGGAATTTGGACTTTATCCTTGTGGCAACCAGGAGCAGAAGGGGTGGTGAGATTTATTTTCAGGGTAACTGGAGGAGCAATGAAAGGATGGACAGAAGTGTGAGGACCACAGCTATCATTGGGCAAGAGGGGAGCAGGGCCAGGGCTGACCACACACCATGGCAAACAGACAGCTACACGTGGGAGGAGTGGGGGTCGAAGGGTGGGGCTCAGCCTGTGGACACCCAACCGGCACGTCCCAGCTGGATGGCTCCCCCCGCTTCTGTAGAGCCACCTGTCCCAGCCCCTGGAGGTACAAACCCACGGTAGGACTTGCAGGGTTTACTGATGCTCAGGTGGTTCAGAAGGGGCCATGGCACTGCCTGTGGGCTCCTGATACCATGTGTTTTATCTGTGTAAACTACAGGTGATGGGGATACAGCTGGATCAGGCGTTGTTCCTGCTGGTCAAGCGGAGTTCTCTTGTGGCCCCCAGGCCCCCCCACCCCGCCCCCCAGCCCATGGGGACATGCTCCTGAGGCTCCAGGAGTCGTTTCTCAAGGCTTAGGAGGAAGGCCCTGCTGTCTCTCCATTGCCTGGCAACTGCCAGCGGGAAAGAGAAGCATTTTGGAGTTCTTCCTGCTCCTGGACACTGGCTCGTACGGGTATCGTGGGGCCCTAGGCTGAGGCATGGCAGGGCCCCTGCTGGGACTCCCTTCAGTGTCACGCAAGCAGCAGTGCGAGCTGCCTGGGGCCGAGGTGCATTCCTGTCCTGTCGGGGGAGGTAGCTGCTCCCATCCCTGGTTCAGGAGGCCAGGGTTGAACTTCGACTCACCCTGTTGCTGGGGGTCCTGCCCATCCCAGCCCTGCCCTCGGACATCAGAGAGGACCAATTCCAGCTGTTTCCAGCCCGGAAGGGTTATAGAGACTCTTTCATGCAGCAGTTCTCAAACCTGGCTGCATATCTGAACCAGGGTGTGTCTTAACAGTATACATTCCTAGGCCCCGACCCCAGACGTCCTGGTTCTTTCAGGCTGGAGTGAGGCCTGGGAATCGCTTGTTTGCAGGCACCCACAGACCAGGGTCTGGGGCCACCACAGGCCACCTCGCTTACTTCATATGTAAGGAAGTGGGCCCAGAGATGTGTGTTGGCTTTCCAGAGTCATAGAATCAGCAGGGTGGAGGGCCTTTTCTCTAAATGATGAGAACTCTGAAGCACGGCGTGTTAGAAATCCCCCAGCTCCTTTTCCTCACCTGTACACAGATCCAGTGCCCACCAGTTGACCAAAATCGTTCTTATTCCCAGCTTGCAGAAGGAGGTGAGCATATTGGGATGGGCGGGGTGGGGGCGGACAGCGAACAGCTACATCTCAGCCGTGAGAAGGACAGTCTCCTCCTCTCTCCCGTGGCCGGGCTCCATGCCTGACCGCTGACGTCTGTAACCCCGGCACCTGCCTGCATTCCGGACCTGACCACCCCCAATCGCTCCCCTGCAGGTCACTTGGTCCTGAGCCACAGGCACTGCAGCGGTCACAGCCCAAGGCCACCCTGCACAGAGAAGCGTGGAGGGGGGGGCTATTGTTAGGGACAGATGGTTCTGGGGCTTAGCTATCAACTCGTGTAAAGTCAACATGCTGGCTCAGGTACTTCAAGGAAAACGAGGGGAGCCAGCTGGTGGGTGGGACGACCACCACCTCCCACCGTCGTCTGTATACTTTGTCACACGCACAAATTACCCAGAGCCCCCTGGGAGAGCTGTTAAGGATGCCTGGACCCCACCTCATCGCGGTGACTGCATATTAATGGGGATATTTAGCCCCTCTGCTGGTGTGCTTCACTTAGGAAAGTAATTTCTTTACTCTTGCCGGCTGAGCTCATGAACTTCCTAGTCCGGGGGGATTTGAAGATGGCTTTTTCCAAGGTCAGTGTTCCATAAAGACTGCCATGCTTGTCGTGAGACCAGTAAACACGTCTGTTCAGCCCACAGCTCCCCTGCATTGTCCTGGGCCCTGACGTCTCTGTCCTCAGCCAGTCACCGAGGAAAGCGAGGGTCAGAGACGTATATTTTCTTCTGGATTCTTGGCACAACACACCAGGTTCACGGTGCACAGAGGACTGACTTTGTTTGTATTTCACAAAAAACGTTCTCCTCCTTCAGCAAACGTTTGTGTCTTCAGCAACTTGTGGAAAGCTGAGACTTCCGAAGGGCAAGTCTGCCTAGTTCCTGGGCCCAGAGGCTGGATGGGCCTGGAGGCACCCACCAGGGCCTTGCCCCCCACCCCCGGCTTGGCTCCCCGCTCTCTGGTCTCCAGGGAGCGCTCCTTAAAACCCACTGTGGCTGACCACGTCTTCAGAGCACCTGGACAGCAGGTGGACACGGAGCCCGGAAAGCCCTGGGACCAGGCTACTCATGGGGCCCGCGTGGAAGCCTCCCGTAGCTGTCTGAGGACAGCGTGACGAAAAGATGTGGAGACTTGGCTCCTAGTGCTGTGCGTGGCCCTGAGAGACCCCTCCAGGCAGGTCCCTTCCCCTCTCTGGGCAGTCACAGCAGCCTGGGTCCAGCCTCTGGATGATTTCATCTAACCTGCTTCAACACCCTACACTAGGAAGGCAGCATTGTCACTCCCACTGGTTACATGGGGACACCGAGGCGGAGTGAGACTGGCTTCTTTCTTCAGTGACATTCTTCTAATAAGTAGCACAGCTGGGATTTGAACCTGGGCAGTTTGATCCTAGAGGCCCACTCTTCACCTTGACCACTCTGCTGAAGACTCCCGGCTCTGAGAGTCTCAGATTCTCAGCTCCAGGAAGGTGCTCTACGGCGTGGCACAGACAGCTCATTTATAATGGAGCCTGGCCTGTAAAAGTTTAATGAGGACCGTGTCTGATAAGGCAGGCTGCTCTTTGATCTTGGATGAATGCTGGCCCCTCACACAAGAGGCGCTGCCTGGCTCTGGGCTTCGGAGTGAGCCCATGTGGTCAGCCGAGGGCAGGAGGGGCCCAGGAGTAAAACACATCCCGATATACAGAGACGAGGCGGGTGGATGGTGTGCAGGGCAGGCATGGAAGCAGCTGCTCCCCAGAAAGGTCCTGCAAGGTGGGAGGTGACCCGCTGGACCCTCTCCCGCCCCGCTGGGCCCCCATCTTCTTGGGGCCATTTCCCACCCCACACCCCCCAGAAGCAGGCAGAACAGAGTGGGGCACAGTTCAAATCCTGTCTGCTGCTCATGCCCTTTCTGTCCTTGGGCTGGCTATAAAGTGGGGGTGCAGCAGTACCCACGTGGGTGGTTGTAAGGATTACGTGAGTGATTCACAGTGAGCACTGGACAATCGTGTGCTCTCCTTGTTCTCGTGTGGATGCTGAAAGGAAACCTACATTTCATTCCATGCACTCTGCTGAGTTGAAGGTGGATGGCATTATATCCAGTCCTCCCAACACCCTGTAGGGTGGGTGATATTCTCCCCAAGAGGAGAAAACTGGAGGTTCCCAAAATTTAAGAGTTCCCTACGGTCACTCAGCTAGTAAGTGAGCTCGGACCCCCATGCTTGCATTCTTTATGCCATGATTATCATCAGAAAGGAAGGGGCATTTTGGTGCAGGTCTTAGGGCTGCAAACATTCCTGCAGGAAAGCATGGAAACAGAACAGTAACTAACCCAAAGGAATTAATCACTAATAGTAAAATTTCGGGTGTCTGTGGGGTAGATTGCCTGCTGGGGCAGGCAGTGCTCTCTCACTGCACACGCACAGG
Organism: Micronycteris hirsuta; assembly: GCA_004026765.1. NCBI lineage: Eukaryota > Metazoa > Chordata > Mammalia > Chiroptera > Phyllostomidae > Micronycteris > Micronycteris hirsuta. Next base: position 90,784 of record PVJI01002300.1, on the reverse strand, counting down.
CTGCCCACTCTAGGTAGAAGCTGATACCAGTGCCCTGTGCATTAGTTTATGCGCCTCCGTCACTGTTGCTGGATTTATCTGTGCCCCACGTGCTCTTCACTCAGGGTCACGCTTGCCAGCTGGAGCCAACGTTTGCTGAGGGAGGCAAGAGCAGTGCCCTGCGTGAGTCCTGCCGCTGCCCCTCCGCGAGCCTCCATCGCTGCAGCCAGCGGCCCTGCGTCGATCACGTGTCCTGGTGCTCATGGAGAAGAGCGATTCTGGCCACAGGAGCGGCATTTCTGACATGTGAATTTGACTTGTCCTGCCTAAGCACAGTAGGAAGAGATTAGCTGTGGCTTAAGTCATGGGAGAAGTCCATTTCACCATGCTTACCCGGTGCCTGCGGGCGCCAGCCTTTGGCTGGGTGCGGGGGATATAGGCCCGCGGGGGCACAGTCTGTCTCATGGCCTGGGAGGGATATGGGGAGAAGTTGGGCCCTTACAGGTTGGTGTGCTGGAAGGGGGGCCCCGGGGAGCCCAGAGCACCAGGCAACCGGGAATGGGCAGCATTTGTCCACAGGAAGGCTGGGGAGGCTGCCTCTCCCCATCCCACCCACAGCCCACCCGGGGCCCCACTGCCATCATGGGCTTGCCCCTGTCCCCGTGAGGGGCCTCCACTGCCACCCCGGCATGTAAGAGGGGCCTTTTCAAAGCACACAGTGATGGACTCAAAAGCTTGGTAAAAGTCGGCAGCACACCCACCTCTGAGTAGACGTTTATCTAAACTATTTGGGATTATCCATCTAGTTTTGACAGGAGTCCAGGAAAGGAAATTCTACACACCACTTTGGCAGGCCAGGCAGAGCTGAGGAATTCTCACTGGGGGGAGTGTCCCTGTATGTAGCCCTCCCCTCATTCAGGCCTTTGCTCATTGCCGAAACCCAGACCCCTAGTGAAGTCTAATGAAACGGCTCCTTTTACTAAAGACTCCCTCTGCCCCAAGACCCCATGACTCATATGTACCCAGGGATCCCCTTTCAGCCCCCTCACATTTGCCCCCAGTAAGCCGTGACTTTGGAAGATTCTGCTCAGCTGTGCTCAGCCAAGGACTGCTCTTCTTAGAGACAAAAGCCCCTCATACCTGGAGGTTAACCTATGCCATAGGTCACCCGCAGAGGGCTAATCCAGACCAGCTCCCCCAAAGCCCTTCCCCAGGGCCAGCTGTGTTCCTGCCCATCCCCCCTTCACCCCAGACACGTGGGTCAACTCCAAGGCCTCCTACCCACCCCAGCTCTGCACCAGCTATCACTTTGCTAGGGAAAAAGACTTGATACTTCCCTCTAGTTTTTTATGCTTTTTGGGTTTTATGTTTGAAAAGCTGATAACCTTCCTATCTTCCTGCTCTAAGGGGGGGGGGGGGGCGGAATGCGATAAAGGGTAGGCAATTGAATTAACCCCTGTTGCCTTTGTGGCTAGATCTTAACCAAGTCCATCTGTATGGCCTCCTTTGTAGGTGCAATTTTATAACCTAATTTCCCTACCAAAACATCAGTGTTTACTTAGTAAGAAATCTGCTCTTTGTCAACTGAAAACAGTGATTTCTTTATTATGGTCCTGTGTAGCAAGTGACAGCTGAAAGCTGGCGCTCAGCTCGGTCTGGCGCAGTGTGCGGGTCTGGAACGGAACCGGGTGAGCGGAGGGCCGCGTGGATCGCGTGTGCAATCAGATGGGTGTTGGGCGTGAGCAGGCCTGTCGGGCTGGGACTGGCCAGAGGGGACCTTGGCAGCAGACAGATGGAGCGGCCAAGGTGAACCCACTGGGTGACCAGGGAGACAGCCACTGAGCCTGCGCATGCTTTCCAGCAGCCCACACAAGTTCACTACCAGCCCCCTGGCCACTCCATTCCCTACCCGAGCCAACTGCTAACCCAAAGCCAGCTTCCACCTAGCTATGCTTAAAAAAAAATTTGATCTTATTAAATATCAAAGACATACAAAAGAATAGCAACAGCATGGTTAAAATAGAAAGACATTCATCCTCGTACACTGCCCAGCCTAAGGCCTAGGGATAAGGCAGCACCTTTGGGGGTCCCATGTGCCCCACTGCTCTCCAGCCCAAGACTCTGCTCCACATGCTCTGGAGTTTGCGATTTGTCATCTCCGACATCTGTAGTATCTACCTTGTAGGTGACGCCCCCTCAACAGCGCGTTGTTCAGTTTTGCTATGTGTGCTATATAGAATCGTTGCAGGTGTGTCGCTGGGGAACGTGCTTCTCAAACGAAGCGTTTCCATCTGCAGATTCGCCCGTTCATGTGTGGGGCTCTTGGTTTGTTAACTCTTGCTGCTCTGTGGTGACAGGCATCTGGGACGCGTCTGTGTCTCTGCTGTTTGGAACACCATTGCGGTGGACCCTCCTGCACCGCCCTCCAGGCCCTGTGGGCGGCCTGTCCTTCAGAATGAACGTGTGTCTGGGAATGAGACTGCTGAGTCAGAGGGTGTTCACATTTTAACCCTCCTCGATGTCAGGCTTTTGTTGGGTGGTTCTGCCGACCTCACTCCCTTTGGCAGGGTTCAAGGGCTCAGCTTGCTCCACCTCCTTGTTACCAGCATGATGTCATCAACATTTAAATTTTTGCCAAACTGTCATCTCCCTATGACTCCAATTTTCTGTTTCCCTCATTACTAATGAAGCTGGGCAGCCTTTATTTATTGGCCAATAATGTTTCATTTTTATGAAACACCTATACAGCAATTTTGCCCATTTTTCTACGGAATTGTCATTTTCCTATAGATCTGAGTAAGCATTTTATGTTATAAGGTTACTCATTCCATGATTAGTTACACGTGTTGCAAATAACCTTTCCCAGTTTGGGCCTGGTCTCTTCACTCCCTGGATGAAGAGAAGTTCCTACTGTAACGTAGCTCATGTTATCAACATTCCCTTTATGATTTTCTTCACACAGTCTCCTCCTACCCAGCTGTCTGGTCAGAGCTTCAGTCCCTGGACTCTCTTAGCTGTTTCCCAAAATGACCTACCCTTTGTTCAGCTATTCTCCTGTCTCAGAATGCCAGGCCTTCACTGCTCATTGACCTCTTTCCATTTCCCTGAAAGATTTGCCCATTTAGGCCCAGCTCAGATGCCACCTCCTGCAGAAAGCCTTCTCAGATTGCCCTAGCAGAGTAGATAAATTCTTTCCTTCTCACCCTTCTCTCTGCTCTAGCACCTTGTGTTCTATTTGCAGGCTACGATCAATGTCCACACTCTTTCCATAACCCCACAGGACCCAGCATGGTGATTTTTGTTAAGGCACCCTGTGAACTATAGGTTTGGGGGCCTATTATTTCCTGAGCTCATGGCTGAGTCTGGGGCGCCCTGCTCAGCAGCATCACCCTGGCAGCCTGTCATTGCCACAGCCTCATGGACACTCAGGTGCCCTGCTGACCTCTGACGCACGTAGCTTTAGGATGGGCCCTGGGGATACTGGGGCTGATCACACTGGCCTTGTACTTGTGAGTCGGGTTTGTGACCACATGCCCCACTTTCCGAGTGTGGGGTCCTGGCTGAGTCTTCCTCAGACCTCCAGCCTCCACCGGGTGCCGTCAGGGGCCCGTGCTCAGTGCGCGTGGGTTGCCAGAGGGGATGGTGCACGAACATGCACACAGATCTGTGGATGGTTGGATGCAGAGCGTGCAGCCCCGTTCACCGCTGTCCTGCTTGCTGGTTTACAGAGCCTCCTCCACAGGGGCAGGTGTAGCCCAGATGCCGAGGAACATGCTGATTGGCCAAAAAGAAAATAGGTTCTGGTTTGGGCAGGAGCCGTTCTCTAGTGCTTTTGAAAAGAATTCATTGTATATCTTACAATTATAAACCCCCTGAGTGTATTTTGAAAAGGACTCGATTTCTGGAACATTTTAAATCTCTGGAAAACGTGGAAGCAAGCTTGCCAATGTACAGTTTTCACATACCAAACACAAAATCCCCAAAAACAGAAAACCAAAAATCAACAGAACCAACACCCTGGAAGAGGAGATTGAACTCCACCCAGAGGAGCCGACAGAGCTCTGTCTGTCTGCCGGTAGGCCTGAGGGAGCCGGGGCGCCCTGGTGAGTGCAGACACATGCCTGCCCAACCCGCCCGGCCCTGGCACTGAGGAGCCCCAGGGTGGGGACGAAAGTAGCCTAGCGTGGCAAGGCCATCTTTAGGGAATCTGCTTTCCTTCCAGCAGGTCAGGTGGGCCTAAGGCCACTGGCCCAGTGTTTCTAAGAAAGTGGGTGCCTGGCCCCAAGCAGCTCGGCCATAGCAGAGGGGTCCTGGCCTGCCCACTCTGAGCCTGCTGGCCTCGTCCATGGCTTTATCATCCTGGTGGGTGGTAGCATCTCAGCCTGAAGGCAAGACCGGCGCGTGAGAGTTGGCGTGTCGGGCTGTTTGCAGGGCGTGTGCAATGATGGGGAGTCAGTGACTGTGTAATCCAGGTGGTGGGCAGGAAGGCACGTCCCAGGGCCCTGTGTGCGTGCAGCTTGGAGTGCAGCTCGCAGATGCCTCACAGCAGGGAGGGGCTTCCCTTCCTGCCAGCCTGCCATTGATGGAGACCTATGGGGGCTGGGCTGTCCTAAGAAACACGCGCATGCCCTGCTCTCCGAGAGCTGGCAGTGCCAGGAGAAAGGTGACAGTAACAATGACGGTGATGTCTGAGCCTCCCATGGGCCTACTCCACACCTGACCGTACGCTGACGCGCTGCAGCAGCTCCAACACGTTACAGCAAACTTGGTGGATTAAAACCACAGAAAGTCACTCTCTCACAGTCCTGTTGGTTAGGAATCTAAAATAAGTACCACCAGGCCAAAATGGGGCACAAAGAACCCACTCCTGCTTGCATCTGGCCCTGCTGGCCTGTCCTGGAGGAAGTCTTTGCACAAAGCCATCAAGAGGGGTGTCTCTGGGTTACCAGGGTCCTTCCTCCAGCTCCCGACCCCCAACAGCTCATGCTGAGTCTGCGTGAGTCAGCACCCCTCCGCTCTGCATTGTCTGCCTCTCCAAACAAACTCCGTGGGCGCGGTACCAGGGCCCTGATCCCTGCCCTTCCATCCCCTCCTCTCATTGCCTCAAGGAGCGCGTTGGTTCCTGCCCGTGTGCCTTGGTTCTGGCTGTGCCGTAGGTCAGACACCCTCCTTTCTCCTCCCACCGAGCAAAGTCTTCCTCTCACTCTTCCAGCCCTGTGGAAGACATAGATCGTCCAGGAACGGGTCCCCGTCATTCCAGTCCCAGAGATGGCACCTGTCTCCAGGGGTCTAGGCCCAGCTAGTGTGGCACTGGGAGTTACATGTGGCCATGCCGGGTTCTCATCACTTATGCCTTTCCTTTCATCTCCTTTCAAAAATCTTGAGCCAGCACATGGGGGAGGGTCCTAGGACTTGGTGTGGGAGATGTAGGCGAGGTGCACTCCTTCACCCTCTGAGTTTCTTCCGTTTACTCGTTAAACCTAAGAAAAGAGATGCGAGCCTGGCTGAGCGCCTCCTGAGCGCCCAGGCCACGCCGCACACTCGCCACGCTCGCTCAGCCCGTGTCGCAGCTGCCCCGGGGCAGGCGCCATCGCCGTGTCCTGCAGGCTGCACGGAGGCTGCAGGTAGCACCCCCGAGGTCCACAGTGAGTGGCAGCACTGTAGTTCAGGCCCAGAAAGTCCGTGCTTACCCGCACGTGTGAAGGCTCCCTCGGCCCACAGCCCACCCCGGCTCGGCAGCAGCCGAGGTGAGATCTGCGAAGGGACACCAGGCTGAACTTGATGAGGGCAGAGACAGCAGAGGCAGAAGTGTGGCTCTCGGGGGCCCGCTGGAGATGTCACAGCACCCAGTCCGATTCAAAGTCAGAAAGGCCAGCGTCCATTCCACCTCTGCTGCTCAGGCACTGTCCTGGGCTGCAGTTTCCTTCTCTTTTAATGCAGATAGCAAAGCCTGCCTTGCAGCGTTGTTGGACGCGCTGTGTGTGCTGCATGCGTCGGCTACTTGGCGGGGGCAGCAGCTTCCCCACGACAGCGTCCAGCTGGGCTCGAACAACAGCCGTCCAGATAGGTCTCCGCTTGCTCGGCTCTTCCCCCTTCTACCGTCCCTTCCTTCTTGCCCTGGCCATCATCCTGGTCTTTGGGCCTGGCCCTGAAATCTTGTCCAGGAGCTTTGCAAGACCCCTCTGAACAGGGAGGGGGTAATGCGGGAAGAGGAAAGACGCTGTGAAGGAGCACCTTTCCAGGGCCTGCCCCACCAGCAGGCCAGCGCCCGCATCGGGGGAAGCGCGGGCGTCCTCTCCTGCCGTAGAACTAGGCTGGTGAGTCTGGGCCCTGCCGCCAGCCACTGCTACCAGCATGTGCGCGCGCGTACACACACACACACACACACACACACACACGAGGGGGGGGGAGGCGGTTGACTGTTTTTCTTACCCAGAGCCCCCTGCCTGGGCCTCCTGTCCACACCAGGAAAGGGCAGGACACCTGGAGCCCTCCGCAGTCCTGCAGGCGGCAGGGTGGGCGGGCTGAGGAACTGTGGCTCAGTCCGCCCTGTGGGTGCGGGCCCGGGGTCTCTCTGGGAAGGCAGGCTGTGTTAGGCAGGCCTGCCTTCATAAGCCTTCACAGTTGCCTAAGACAGAAAAACGTGGCTTAAACGGGTTTAAAAAAACAAACAAAATGTGTTTCAGATACTGAAAAGGCCAAGGGTACTAGCTTCTGGTGAAGCTGGATCCATACCCAGGGATTCAGTTCAAGAAACTGGTTCTGCATCTCTCAGCTCTGGTGCTCTGTGTGTCATCTTCAGCCTTGCCCCCCACCCCGCCCCGAGGGCCCCCGGCAGCTCCACACTTACATCTCACTTGCTTAGCAATCCCTGTGTTCACTTCCTTCTCGAAGGGTCCAGCCAAGCTGCTGTCTTAGATATACATGCACATCTCTGAGCCAGTCACGGTGCCTGGGGGTAAGGGAGGCCCTGATCAACTGGTCTCCAGTCACATGCCATCCTATCCCCCGTCCTCAGCAGAAAAACAGATGTGGCCCAATGCAGACCCAGCCCAGTGCAGGCCCAGCCAATGCAGACCCGGCCCAGTGCAGACCCGGCCCAGTGCAGGCCCGGCCCAGTGCAGGCCCGGCCCAGTGCAGGCCCGGCCCAGTGCAGGCCCGGCCCAATGCAGACCCAGCCCAGTGCAGACCCGGCCCAGTGCAGACCCGGCCCAATGCAGACCCAGCCCAGTGCAGACCCAGCCCAGTGCGGACCCGACCCAAAGCGCTGTTTGGGCTCTGCTCCAGCCCCCCAGGCGTAACCTTCATACACACACACCCTTACAGTCCATCCTCTTTTTGCATATGCAGATACTCACGAACTCCTATTCATCTTTCAGAGCCTGGCCCAAATTTCCCCTTCTTTGAAAAGCCTTTCCTCACACTTACAGACACTTAGGGAATTTGTACCTATGCTGGAGCCTTTATCAAACTCCCCACTGCTTACTTGATATGTGGTCTGCCTCTTCCACTTGGGCTCTGAGCTCCCCACAGTTCTCTGGCCACAGAGCAAACACTTGGGACAGTTTTGTTGGGAATATGAACAAATATATGAAGAAACATCTGGTAGAGTCAGGCTCAGATGAGCCCAGAGCCAGACTGCAGAGAGAAGGCAGTGCTGAGGGTATTGTCCAAGCTGCACGGCTTGCAGAAAGGCTACTCCGCAGCCCGGCTGGCTGCGGCCTGCCAGTGTGTGAGTGTGTGCGCATACTCGTCTGCACGCAGCAGATGACCGCCATCTTTCTCCCATCCTCAAGGCCACCTCCTCGAGTGTCTGCTCACTTACCAGAAATGCAAGGCCTGGACAGGCCACAGCTGAGACCAGGGTCAGGCCCCCACGGTAAATGGCGTAGAAATAGACGAAGAAAGGGAGATTGTAGCTGGTGGCTACTGCTTTAGCAGTAGCTCTCGATTTCCCTTGCCGATGTCTTTCCTGGTGAGGTCCCAATGGTCCTCAGTTTACCAGGACTGGCAGCACCCAGCCTGCCTGGCGACTCTTAGGCCCTAGGACGGGACCAAGTTTCCAAGAAAAAGATGGTGTGTTCCCTGAAGGACCTGCTTTGTAGGTTGGCAGTTTTATTGTGATTTCAGTGCTGCTGGGAAGCCCCCTGATCCCCCAAATGCATTAATAATGCTTGGAATTCTGCCATTTGAAATTCGTTCCTTTGGCTTTCTTTGGTCTGTCAAAATGACAGCTCTTGGAACATTTGTGCCCCTGGATCCTGATCAGTCACTCACAACACCATGTGAGGGGGATTCCAGCTCCCTCCTGGGGACTGGGTTGGGTTGTGTGTGGTGAGGGGTGGCGTGGGATGAAGACAAAAAGGGAGCTGGAACAGGGCAGGGAGAATGCCTCCCATCCTCAGGGGCTGCCCCCTCCCCGATCGTGCCCTTCCTAAGCCCCTCTCACAAAGAACCCTCCACCAGGAGCACCCATTTCCCTGCTGAGGGGCTGGGCTCGGGCACAGGCTCAGGCCCAGACCCACCCAGGCTGGCTGTGGTTCCACCACCTGCTATCTGAGTGACTTTAGGCAATGGACCTAGCCTTTCGGACTGTGTTCCCATCTATGAAATGGGCATAAATCACTTTGTGAAATTTTTATTTGGGTTAAAAAAGGAAATACACGCATGTGATCTGTGATGCCAGCGCTCAGGCTGCCTGTCTTGGGGAGGTGCCGGGTAAGGACGCGGCTAAGGGCTGCTGAGCTGAGGGACATCCTGGGAGGTTTCCTGGAGGAGGTGTCTGGACAGGCATCCTTGGCTGTGTTGGCTGATGGGCCTGTGGTCTTGGCTACTGAATACCTCAGTCAGTAGATGCTCCATACCCCAAGTTGACTTGTTCCTGAGACGGGAAGGGAGTCCATGCTTATTAACCCCCTACCAAGTGCCCAGCACTGGTCTTCTTGCACCACCCTGGTGAGGTGCCAGAAAGGTCCAGTGTCCTGGCCATGGCCATCCAGCCAAGTGGGAAGGATCAAGGTTACAAGGAAGCCAGCGCTCTGCAAGATGCAGGTAGTGCCCAGGGGCAGGCTCCTGTCCCTCCACTTCCAAGCCTGGTTCCCTCGAATACTCTCCAGAATCCAGTCCTGCTGCGCACGTGCGGAGAGGAGCATTCCATTCTGCCTCTGCAGGGAGTCTCTGCCGGGCCAGATCCAACCCCTCCCAGAATCACCTCCAGCAGTCTCCACTGCATTGGGAAGAGCAAGGGGTTGTCCTGCGCACCTTTCATTAGCCGTGTGAGCTGACCTGTCTCACCCCGACCCCTTTGTAATCTGTCTGGGGGTACGGAGGTGGCTGCTCTGAGCTTCCTGCCCTGTCACGCACGGGAACAGGGAGTCCTCGGTGCATTCTCTGGTGGGGCGAGGTGACCCCTGGGATGCAGGCAGAACTGTCCTGGGAGTAAGGATGACCTGGGTTGAATGCTGGCTTGCATCTCCCCGGCCACGCACCACCTGGGGGAGTGACCTCCCTCTCTGGACCCTGCCCCTCCTGGTTGGTGCTGGCGTTTGCACACATCCTTCTGATGGCCACGCAGCTCCGCTGCCGTCATCCAGTTCCCCTGTACGGAGCTTCTGGACCCCGACCCCGCCACCAAGCCCAGGCCCGAGACCCAAGAAGGTGCCCTTCAAGAAAGGAGCTCCTCGTTTCCTTGGCAGTGGCCTGTGGTGGGAAGGGGGTTAGAAACCACTCTCCCCCAAAGGGTGGCAACTGAGGGGTGGAGACCAAAGTCCCAGTTGCTCCATGGGGGGACTCGGGCCCCACTGCCACCTCTGAGCCCAACTTCTGAGGCAGAACTGGGTTCCAGCCCTGACAGGGTGGTGTGCGTACTATGGTGTTCACATTGCTGAGGTGACACCTCAACCCAGCCTCCTACTTGGGAGAGGTTCACCTGTCCAGTGGAATGGGGATCAACTCAGTCACCAGGCTGCCGTGTGACTTAAAGTCATTATTTCTTTAAATCACCGTGTAATCAGCAGCTTGTCTCATGGGGTCTCAGCTGTAGTCAGTGGGCTCCACAGGGCAGCCCCAGTGTCAGGGAGATGTGGGCAGGCCCCTTAGGACCACCTGCTTCAGGCACCACAGGCTGCTCAGGCACAACCCCGACCAGAGTCCCGTGGGCCCTGGGAACCTGCCTCGAGTGACTGGGAAGGACCAAAGGGTCGGCTGTTCTGCAGGCCAGCTGGACGCCCTGCCTTTCACTGAATAATACTCAGCCTTCCAGAACGTGCACCTTTCAACCCCAGGTCTGCCCTGAGTCACGCAGAGGTTTCCTCTCTGCCCCACGTGGGATGTGTGCTCCTGAATCTTTTCTTCACCAAACACCTGTCCTGTGGTGGGAACGTGAGTGTCCATCCTGCATGGTCAGCGCCTGAGCCAGTAGGAACTACCCTTGGCGAGAGAGTGAGTTAGCGTGGTTCTGTTTTTCCCCTCGGACACATGGCAGCCCCTGTCCAGCCTAGAACCATCTCTTAAGCCCCTCACACTGAACGCAGTTGCCTCACAGGTGGACTGGCCTCTAAAAATGGCCTGTGAACAAGAATAGCTTGAGGCTATGACTTATGATTTATCCCAAATGCTCCCTTTTACCAAGCTCAGTGCCTGGCATGCATGTGCAGCTGTCACTGGTTGCGAAAACATCTCGGAAGTGTGCTGTTTCCCTGCCAGTGGCTAGCATGCAGAGATCCCTTGGGCATGTTCTGCTCCCAGGCAGCACTGGGAGATGGACCCACCCACCAGGACTGGAATGGTACACTCTGGGGACAGCAGGGAGAAGGGAGAGAGCTGGTGCCGGGGAAAGGGGCTTCAGGAAGGACATCGCTGAGGGGGAATCCCTGACCTGGGTGTATAGGGAGGACAAAGAATTAGCCTGGCAATGTCTAGGGTGCAGGAAGGCATTTGAGGCCAAGTGTAGCAGAGTGGAATTGGCCTGGCCGGTCCACTGGATCTGTACATCTATTTTAATTGCATTTGCAAAAACCAGAAAGTAGTATGGCAGAATGATGGCAACCAGGTCAGGGAGCAGCCTCCGAGTAAGGGGTTTGTTAACCCAGATGTTAAGACATCTGGGTGGTCACCTGTTTGGGTCCTGGTTTGCACTGTGTTGTAGCACAGTTTCCGTTCACTGTTGAACATAGTCAATAATCTCTGCTTTGCTCCAGCCAAAGACATATCATTCCCTCTCTGAAGTAACCAGTTCTAACGGTGCCAAATTTTTGCATCCAACCTCAACCCCACGTGAAGAGGGCCCTCTGGGCACTTCCGAGTTTTCCCCTCAAAGTGCGGTAGCGGTGCTGTAAGAGCAGGTGGACAGCTGCGTCACCACGTTAGGGCCTTTCATTCTCTTGGCAAAACTATGAAATAGACACTGTCATTATCCCCATTTTACAGATGAGGGAAGTGAAAGATTAAATTAATTGCTCAGTTTGAGCTGTTAAAAGACTGTGATTCTAATCCAGGTTTGTCTGATTCTAACATATATTCTTTTCTTTGCACTCTACCAAGTCATAAAGAGACCCTATTTTCTGAAAACATTTGAAAATTAAATTTTGATAAGTTTCATTCCCAGTGACTTAGTTGTGGTTCTTCTTCGATGGGCACGTTTTGGAGTAGATGACCTTGCACACCCCTGCAGCTAACGCGCTAGCAGCTGCGCGGAGGCCCCAGGGGAGCAGGTCCGGTGTAAAGGCCCATCTTCATGTGGAGCAGAGCTGACGCCTCCTTGAGGGCCAGCCAGGGACACAGGTGGGTCGTGGCCACACCAGCCTGGACCCGAGGGTCCAAGGCAGGCTCATGCCTGACCATTGGCGGGCATCTGAGAAGGGAGGCTTTGTAAGCATTAGATGGAATTTCACGTAAGGGAAGCTAAATAATATTCCAAACTTTTAATTGTGGCTCACCATTTCAAAATTCTTCTTGAATCTGATCTTCTCCTTCATAGCTGCTCTATGCTGAGCACCTCACACCAGTGATGTCCAGCTAAAATTCTCCCCCTTCAGGGCATCTCCTGATCCCTGCATTCTCATTTCCGTTAGGCATGTGAGCTCTTTGCGTATTTTCATGTTCTGTTTTCCATACACTTGCAGAATGCATGCCTGCATTCCTTGATCAAACTGACTTGTTGCTGCTGTGTGCTCAGCCCTGAGCAGCAGCCCTGAAGCAGTGGTGACGAGTCGCGCAGGTGTGTGACCTGCTGAGCCTGTGGTCCAGCAAATGCAGTCCTGTGTGCAGAGAGTCCCACCCCCGGCACAAGACCGGGGGTGGGCACCCTCACCGGAGCTTTCAGCCTACACTCACGGCTGACGTGTGAGAGCTCAGGCTCTGCACAGAGGGCGGCTGAGGGATGTCGGCGTGCAGAGTAAAAAGCGCAGCTTGCCTGTTTAGTTCTGCTGCTTGGTGGGGCTCCCTGCATGTCCTCCTCAGCGGGCCGGGCCTTCTTAAAAAGCTCCCCTTTTTCTCTGCAGGCCTCCTGCCCTGAGTGGCAGCCCTGTCATCTCGGACATCTCATTGATCCGGCTTTCCCCACACCCGGCCGGCCCTGGGGAGTCCCCTTTCAGCGCCCCCCACCCATACGTGAGCCCCCATATGGAGCATTATCTCCGTGCTGTGCACAGCAGCCCCACGCTCCCCTCCATCTCTGCGGCCAGGGGTCTCAGCCCTGCTGACGGTGAGTACTAACTGCGTGTGGTGTCAGATGGGTACTAGACTTACTGGGGTGAACACTTCCTAAATTAATGTGTCACATCACTATGTTGTACACCTAAAACTAATAAAATATTGTATGTCAACTTTAGTTGAAAATAAAAAGAAAAGTTAACAAATAAGCAACCAGCCCTAGCTGGTATGGCTCAGTGGGTTGAGCGCTGGCCTATGAACTGAAAGGCCGCTGGTTCGATTCCCAGTCAGGGTGCAGTCCCCAGTTGCGTGCCTACGAGAGGCAACCAATTGATGTTTCTCTCTTACATCGATATTTCTCTCCCTCTCTTTCTCCTCTTTCTCTCTCCCTCTCTCTCTCTCCCTTCCCTCTCTCTAAAAATAAATAAATAAATAATCTTAAAAAAAAGGTACTCTGATATAATTTTAAAAATAAAATCAAGTAGTTAAAAAAAGCAACCAGGTGAATCTTCTCAAAATCTGCCCACTGAAACTTTCCCCCTCAGCCGAGTCAGTGCCGGGTCAGCGGACCCTTGCTGCGTGTACTTCCGAGCCTGTGGGCAGAGGCTCCAGAAACACAGATCCCATGGATCCTTCCTCACTACCACCTGCATCCTCACCAAGAGGAGTGTGTCCTCTTCCCGCTCCTGGGTGTGACCATGAGGTGAAGCCAAGCTCTAGATCTGAGGAGACTCCGGCTGGAGTTTTATACTGAAAAAGGTTTCAGTCTCCAAATGTCCAGAAAGGCTCCGTGAAGCATCGGGCTCATCTCGCTGGCCATGAGGTTCGCACTTTGCCTGGTTGTCATCAAAGAGAAAACAGACAAGGCAAATGGTTGTAACCACGGGACCTGAAAATGGCCGGACAGAATGTGGCACCATTCTGAAATGGCCCCTTAGGGTTAGAACCCAGCCCTGAGCTCTGCTTGGGTCCCCTGAGTGGCCTTGACCTAGCTGAGGTGTCCTTAAAGGTTGCGCTGCCTCCACATCGGATCACCTTGCCCTGGAAAGCATGCCAGGGCTTCCCCGCGCCTCTCCTGATGACCCAGCAGGTGACAGGCTGGCCTGGAGCTGGAGGGTGCAGGCCAGGCTCTAAATGCTGCCCCAGCCTTGACATTCACACGGGGTGTAGTGGGCTGATCGGTGCCCCAAGAGGATAAGTCCATGTCTTAATCCCTGAACTTGACAGCACTACTTGGTTTGGAGAAAGGGCCTTGGAAGACGTGATTACATTAGGAATTTTGAATTGAGATCATCCTGGATTCTCCATTTGAGGCCTTAAATCCAACAAGCATCCTTATAAGACACACAGATGAGAAGATAACTCAAAGATGGCACTGATGTGGCCACAGGTCAAGGAAGCAGGCAACCCCCAGAAGCTGGAAGCAGCAAGGAACAGATTCGCCCCTAAAGCCTCTAGAGGGAGGAGTGCGGCCCTGCGGACACCCGGTTGTGCACTTCTAGCCTGCAGATCTGTGAGGGAATGGAATTCTGTTCTATGAACCGCAGTAGGCACCAAGGCTGTACTAACTTGTTGCGGCAACCTTAGGAAACTGATACACATTAGTTTTACTAGGGAGGAGGCAGAACCCAGCAGTGGCCTGGGCCTGGGCCTGGGCCAGAGCAGGCCCTGCGGGATGTCTGTAGGAAGGGCAAGGAACAGAGCGCTGTCCGGAGATCTTGTGAATCAAGGACACTGTCGTCTCAGCTGACAGCCATGCAGCCCATGAAGACCTAAGTGGTGAGACAGGGCTGCCCTTGAAGGAGACTTTGAGTTGACTGAGCACTGATTTTATGCCTGATTTTGATACAAAAAATTGATCTAGCTCCCACCACACCCACTTATCCAGGCCCCAAACCCATGGAACAACAGGGATGTGTTCAGCACCAGAGCGGATGTGGCTACTTTGCATGACCCTGCCCCCTCAGGTACCCTGAGGCCTCACTGTCCCTGGCCCAAGCTCCCAGGTGACTGGAGACAGCATGTCAGGCTCAGAGGGCAGTAATGTCCACTGTGCCAACCCCAGCGCCTGCTTGCTTGAGGCCTGGAAAGCTCACCAGCGATCCCAGGCAGCACTGCCAGACCGAGTGTGCCCTGAGGATGAATGGGCGTTCCAGGGAAGCCTTCAGGGAGGAGGGTGTTTCTGTCATGGACAGGGAAGGCAGAGGCCTTGGAGCATCAGCCTGGCTGGAGGCCAGGGCTCTCTCTGGAGGACATAGTGGGAGACAGGAAGAGGAGGAAGCAGAAGACGGCCTCTCCTACAGCTTGGCTTCCTCTCTGTGCCCAACACACATGTGATCTCCTTTGGTATTTGCAAGACAGATAACAGTGAGGCTGTGGAGTACAGTGGTTAGGAGCTTGAGCTCTGGTGTCCAGCTACCTGCTGTGTGGCCTTGGGCAAGATCTCCAGCTCTCTAAGTGCCGAGTGCCCTCTGCTGAGGGGTGGAAGTGGCCCCTCCGCGTGCAGTGTTGTGGTGACAGTGGAACTAGACAATGACCGGTCCCCTCGGAGCTGTGCCTGCGCAGAGCCAGCCAGCGCACTGCACTGACCGCTACTACCATTTGTAGCAGTAGTTTCAGTGGTGGGCACCATTGCCCCATTTTACAGGTGGAAGACTGAGCCAGCTCAGAGAGGTGGCACCTTCCCAATGTTGCATGCCTGGTGAGAGCTAGCTCTCATGATGGGTGCGTGTGGTCTCCAAGCCCCCCGCCCTTTCCCTGGCACCGCACCTCTGAGGGCCAGGACCCTGAAGATCTGGAGTCCATCCCACCTGCCTCTGCTGAGGCCTAGGCAGGGCTGAGCAAGGGTGGAGGCAACCAGCTGAGGGGCAGGGAGCTGGCGGACTGTGGCAGGTGGGGAGCTGTTCCTGGCCAGGCCGGGCCAGCTCTCCGCTGTGATCTCACCTTGCATTGCAGTGAGACTGACAGGGCCCAGCTGTCTGGCTGCCGTGTTGACATCTTTTTCCTCCGAAGCCTCTGTTGGATCACAGACCCTGTTGGCTTGGAGCTGTGGGCTTCTGTGGGGCTTGGAGGGGAAGGAGAGAATGGGGATTATGGTTTTGACGAAATGGAGGAATGTGGAGGGGAGGCCAGAGTCTGGCCTCCTTCCTCCCCATCAGCAGAAACACGCCCACCCCACTAATTTGCTCAGGGGGGACATGGACCAGAGGGCAGGGGACACAGGGCTCAAGGGCAGAGGATGGGCTAGAGGGCACAAGGGGGAGTCCCCAGACCAGGTGTGTTTCTTTTTCTTTTTCTTTTTTTGGCCAGATTCTAATGGCTTCTTTCTTTCTCCCTCCTTTCTGCCCACAGTGGCCCATGAGCACCTTAAGGAGAGGGGGCTGTTTGGCCTCCCCCCAGCGGGCACCAACCCCTCAGACTATTACCACCAGATGACCCTCATGGCAGGTCACCCCACGCCGTATGGGGACCTGCTGATGCAGACAGGAGGGGCCGCTGGCACACCCCATCTCCATGACTACCTCACTCCAGTGGACGGTGAGTGCTGGGCCAGGTGGTAGCAGGGAGTGGGACTGGGGATGGGGCTGACGGTATCCCTTGGAGCCGAGAGGGTGCTTGCTGCTCCTTTGGGGTGAGGAGCCCTAAGGAGGGGTCTAGGATTTACCCCAACCCCTGCCAGGACTGCTGCCCATGGGGCCAAGTTGGAACCATACACACAGATACTTAGTGAGCCAGCATGGGCCAGGAAGTGTGTGAGGGATTGCAGACACTGCAGGGAACAAAACACACTCACCTCTGCCTTCCTGACACTTCTAGCATACCGTGAGAGACAGACAGCACTGAGCAGGGGCAGGGAGCACAGGGGGGTGCAATCTTAAATGAGGACATCAAGAAGCCTTTCCCTGAGGAGACGAATGTAGAACAAAGAATTGAAAGGGGTGAGCCACATGGAGACACACGGGAAGAGTAATCCAGTCAGGTTAAGCAGGCAGTGGTGTGCCTATCGAGCTCAAGAAACATCCAGAAGGCCAGGGGGCTGGCAGCCGTGAGTCAGAGCAGGAGTGGGGTGCCAGAGTTCTAGGGCTGGTCCTGCAGACCAGTCTTGGTGAGAATGGCTTTCCCAGGGAGTGGCGTGGGGCCCTTGGAGGCAGTTGGACAGAGGAGTACCATATTTTTCAGACTATAAGATGCACCAGACCATAAGATGCACTGAGGTTTTAGAGGAGGAAAATAGGAAAAAATATTTTGAAGCAAAAAATGTGGTAAAATATTTAGTAACATAAATAACATAATATTTCACCAATGTAAATGTAAACAGCCAGGTAAGCTACATTCGGACTATAAGACGCACCCCCATTTTCCTCCCAAATTTGGGGGGTGGGGGGAAGTGCATCTCATAGTCTGAAAAATACAGTAATGAGACCTGCCTTATTTTTTAAAGGAATCTCACCCTGACTGCTGATCTGAGAATAGATTTAGGAGCAATGTGGAAGCAGGGGTCCGGTTAGTAGAAGTGGTCGTGTTTTGGATAGATTTTGAAGATAGAGCCCACTCTGTTGCCAGCTCGAACATGCCGTTCGGGAGAAAGAAAGGCACCGAGGACAGGCCCAGGGGCT
Organism: Micronycteris hirsuta; assembly: GCA_004026765.1. NCBI lineage: Eukaryota > Metazoa > Chordata > Mammalia > Chiroptera > Phyllostomidae > Micronycteris > Micronycteris hirsuta. The sequence continues at coordinate 73,538 of PVJI01002300.1, read as the reverse complement.
TGGGCCGAAGTCCTGGAGGGCCGAGGTGTGAGGAACTGAGCCAGGGGCTGCGGCTGGGCAGACCGGGCAGGAGGCAGATCAGATGTTCATAGATAAAGGTCTTGGTGCCCATTAGGTCCCAGGTTCTTCCCTCCCACCGAATGCCAGTCTCATAGCTGCTCTCGCAGGAGCCCCTTCAGCCCCTGACTGTGAGCAGCCCTGGGGTCAGTGCCACTCTCCCTGCTGGGCAGGGAGCCCAGCTCAGAGGTACCTGGGGTCCAAGCCAGGCAGTAGAGCTGGAAACCACAGCAAGAGCATGGCAGGTGGCTCCTGCAGATTTGTTCTCCTCGAGCACCACCTGGGATGGCACATTCAGTCCCTGGTGTCAGGGAACAGACAGAAGCCTGCAGGGAGACCTTCCCCGCAGGGAAATCCTGGTGCCTGCTCGGCTGCAGGCATTCGTGTGGGGCCAGGCAGAGCTGCAAGACTCAGGGGTCGCCCCCGCACCCCTCAGGTCCCTCCTACCCCCATTACTGTGCCCTGAACTTCCTTCCACACCAGCTGGGGCAAAGCAGAACCCCTCACTTCCCAAGGCCTGCCTGAGACAGTACCTCCTCCAAGAGTCTCTTCAGATGGCCTCTCACCCCTGCATCCACTGGCTCCTCCTGTGTCTCTCTGCTCAGTTCAGCACACGTGCCAGAGCCGCCATGCGTGGTTCCTGCGCTCCTGAGCATTCTCGTTCCCCCACGAGAGTGTTGCTGGGGAAGAGCACCGCAGTCCTCCCAGTGCGGCTCTCAGGGGTTTTGTCCCACGTCACTCTCAACATGCCCTGGGGGACGTGACTGGAATTTGCTCCCTGGGTCTCTCTCCCCGTCCCCACTCCTTCCCCAGGGTAGTGTTTAGCCCAGCGCTAGGCACACAGTGTGGAGTGTGAAACCCGGCCTGCTGGCCCCCTGAGCACACACATCCACATGCTCCCCTTCTCTCCTCCTAATGGCCCCGGGGGCGCTCCCACAGGGAGCAGGAGGGGTGTCTGCAGGTGGTGAGGTGTGTACACGTGACTTGTCAAAGCTAGAAACCAGGCAACCATAATACAGTGCAGAAGAGTTGATGCTGTGTTCTAACAGCCATGTCCTAATGTCAGGTGACCCCAAATGGGTCCCACCTTCCAGGTTCTCAGGTGGATGGCACTAGGCCGGCTGGATAGTGGGCAGACTCAGAGGAGCCACGGCTGAGGGGCCCGGTCAAGCAGGTGTCCCCAGAAGGCAGGAGAGGCCGACTCAGCACGCACAAGCACCCGGCGTGGGAGAATGAGCATTGCCTCTGTTCTGTGCCTTTGTGTACATCCCCGCCTGTGACCCCCCGCCACTCGCTAAGGCTGCAGTTACTGTCCCTGCTTTAAGATGAGCAGCCCGGGCTTCCCAGTGTCGGCTGACCTGCCCAGGTTGTGAGTCCTGGTTCCAAGCCCAGCTCTCTCGTCACTAGCATCATTGGCTCGTTCCTGGCACACCGCCTCCAGGCAGCACAGCACAGCACATCTGACCGGCCTGGTGAGCCACAGCCTCAGGGAGGGCCTGCTGGGCCTGGTATGTTCCAGCACAGCCCAAGCCAGGGTGCTTGTAGAGGTGGCAGCAAGCAGAGAGGTTGTGCGGTGAGCTGGGGGAAGGTCTGGACCAGCGCGGGCCTGTGATGTGTCCTCGCTGTGAGAGCTGGGCCCTGAGGGGGTGGTGGGACTGCGTGGGGTCTCGGCAGTGATACCCAGCCCTGTATGAACTATCTATATGAACTAAGGATTTTGTCTTGATTGTCAGCATCACTGTCCACCCTGTGCTTATGCCTACGCCACAGTCCTCCAGGGCACCTTCTCCTCGGCACCGAGCCGTCCACCCACTCGTGTCCTCCCCCAGGGCGGCCAGGTCTGCCTCATCAACCCTCCCTCCCGGCCATCCAGTTATTCAGCACTGCCTCTCTGCTCAGCTCATTGCCTGCCTGTCATTGATCACTTATCCCCTTGGCCATTCTGCAGCCAGCCCCTGGGGCTCCCATCACCCTCAAGGCAAAATTCAAACTGTGTAGCGTGCTTCCAGAGGCCTTCCCCTCAGCTTCATCTTCCCCCATTCGCACATGGCACCCCTGCTAGTTCCTGCCCCGCAGGTTGCCCCTGCTCCTGCCTGCAGTCCCTTCCTTGCAGGCTGGCCCGGCTCAGTCCTGCACCGGGTCCCAGGACTCAGGTCAGTTGGCATGTCTCCTGAGACACTACCCCGATCCTGCCCCGGCCCAGCTGCTGCTCTCCCCTGGGGCTCCTGCGCCTCTCCCAATGTCCACCTTGGGGACTAGAGGTACTCGCACCGCGCTGGCCGGCACTTCTCTAACTCTGTTCTAGGTCTGGCAGCGTGGCTGCCAAGGAGCAGGCCTCTGGGTGTGGGTAAGCACGTGAGTGGCAGTCACAAAAGAACCTGGGGGCAGAAAGATGCAAACTCATTCGGGAAGAAACTGCTGGGGCAAGCAGCTGTCCACTTGCAGGGAGGCTGGAAGGGGGCTGGGAACAGGGCAGCTCTGTGTTCTGGGGTGCTCCGCATGTGGCCACGTGTGGGGGCTGAACATCTGAGAACCAGGAAGTGAGGAGGTGAGTTCACCAGTTGGCACGAGAGCACCCTTCTCACGTCAGCTGCTGCTGATTAACTCGTCACACCCACCGCAGTCCTTTCTGCACCTCTGTCTTGAGAACGCCGTAGGCTTCAGGGTGCAGGGGGAGGCGTTGCCCAGCCAGCGTTGGCCTGAGTGGCATATCAGCTTCTCGGGCTGAGTGAGGCATGGGGTGGTGGGGGTGGGGGGAAGGTGGTTCTGACCCGGATGGATTCCAGTTACCGATGATTTCTTTTCCTTTCTTCCCAGTAAGTTACAATCCAAGGAAATCAGAATAGTTGAGTGTTCTCCTGTATTTGTCATTACTTAATACAATTTTTTTCCAACTAGCTGAAATTAGGTCAGAACCTTTGCTTCTGCTTTTTAAAATGATTTAGGCATTTCTGTCCAGCTTCAATGTGGACATGCTGCTCACGTGCAGCCCTGAGACACTCGGTGCTCCCAGCCCAGGCCTGTGCCCAGCTGAGCCCAGACCTGCTCTGGGGTGTCCTGGCCCTACCCCTTCTGGGATCCGTGGGAGCCGGGAAAGCCCTCCCACTAACAGTGTTCTCTGCTGGTCCCAGCTGCACAGGTCCAGGAAGAGACCTCCTGAGAAGTTTCATTCCACTCACTGATGGTGTGAGTGCATCTTCCCATCAAATTTCTTTTTGTTCAGACTCTGGCAGAGAAAATTATGCAGGCCCGCAGCCTGGACAGCACAGCTCAGGAGACTGTCGGCCTGTGGAAGGGCCCTGAGACTCTCTGAGGACATGCGTGTTCATATTAGGAGCCGTCCGTAAACATGGCCCTGGCGTGTAGCTCTGTGCAGGTGCCACAGGCCTTGGGAGCTCGTGGAAAGTCAGGAAGACTGGGCCTTCCCTCTCTGTCTGTGTGTTTGTGTGTGTCTCTAGTTCATTCTGAGGGTATTTATTGAGCATCTACTGTGTGCCAGGGACACAGCAGCGCACTGCCTGCTGAGCCCTGCCCCCATGGTGCTGGTCCGCATAAGCTCCTTGGCAGGACAAAGGATGCCATCCTAGGGCCCCCCCCACCCCTGCCCCTCTCTCAGTACCTTCCCCCTTTACATTCCAAGAGGAGGCAGCATCGTGGGACAAAGAGAACTTTCCAGAGGTTTTGAGTGTCAAGCCGGAGCGTGGAGATGGGCCTGCCAGGCTGAGGCGGGCTGGCGAGAGGGTGCGTAGGAAGGCTACTTAGGTCAGCATCCGGCAGAGCAGTGCCCCCAGCCTGCTCGCTGGCAAAGCACCAGCCCAGTGTTTACCTTAGACAAGTTCCATCTGCACAATTCTTTATTTAATATTATATTTTTAATAGACTTGCTTTGGGGGGTTAAATAAATGGATCTTAAAATGGAGCTTTGTATTTTTTCTGAAATGGGAATCTGATAATATCTGAGGAAGACATCCCCGTCTCTGTCCCCGCCAAGCCTAAAATCACCTCACTTGGGTCACACGCACATCTTGCATTGGAGGAAACACCGTGGTGGTGGAGGAAAGGCGGGAAGGTGGAGAAAGGAGCCTGAGATGGGGCCCCTGTTGACCCGAAAAACCAGCCCTGCCGTTCTCCCAGGGAGGGAGGCCAGGCTGAGGTCAGGGCAAAGGGCATTTCCCATGAAAACCCTCATCCTCCCTCCACTGGGAGCTGCTTGGCCTCCTGGTGGTCGATGAAGGCCCACTGCCTCTTGTTCTTAAGGAAGGCTGATTTATAGCAGGAAGTGTGAGGGGCGATGCTACACTGGAAGGTAATAGATAACCAGTCAGGGAATCCAAGGTTATCGTTCTGCCTAGTGGTTCTCTGGAGAGTGAGGAATTCACTGGTTGTCACCAGAGCCCTAAAGTGGAATGTTCTCATGTTATGCTGTTGAGTATTGGTGATTTAACAGCAGCATGGCGCAGCCGCACCTCCTCCCGCTCCCACCGCGGTGAGAAGATTGAAATGTTTCCGATTGAAATGTTGTCTGTTTACAGGACGTGTTTCCTCCGAGCTGTATATTTTATTGTCATATTGACACTAATTTGACTCGGATGTCACCTTCGTTCTGATGCCTGTTCTTTATGCTGCCTGTGGGTCCGGGGGGGCGGGGGTTCAGAAACCAATTACATTGATCACACTACAGAGAGGCAGGAGGAGCTGATGGAAAGAGCACAGAGGCCCCAGTCAGGCAGGAAGTCCATGCCCAGCTGCCAACAGGAGGAGAGACTGAGGCAGAGGAGACCTGGCTGCAGGTTCTGGAGGGGCAGGGCTGCTGAGTGTGTGCACGGACTGATGGTGCATGCAGGTCATCTGGTAAACCTGCACAAACAGTCCCATGAGACAAGCTATATGAAGTCACTTTACAGATGAGGAAGCTGAGTCTGGAGCCCTAAGTATGTTTATCCACATCACAGAAGTAGGAAATAGTTCTGGTTAGCCTCAGCCCCAAGCTGGGCTCCAAAGCCTAGGCTGTTTCTATAACGGAGATGAGGGGTCCGTGGACGGCCGAGTGAGGAGTGGGGTAAGGTCATCAGGCCGAGTGTTCTTAGAACTTCACCTCAGTGAATCCAGAAAATACCTGGGTGAGGGGTCAGGCAATGCAAGAGTGCTCCCTGATCACTGAGGATTCAGGACCCATGAGCCTTGCCACAAGGTTGTGTCTCGCTGTCCCCAGGGAGGGTGTGTCCCAGTCCCGTGCTGAGGACAGTTAACATCTGGCACAAAACAATACTTCCTGGGAATTCCTTCAGAGCCAGGTTCCCTGCGCCCCTCTGGCTGCCCTCAGCCCAGGTACTGGGTCCACAGTGCTCCAACCAGAGCTGTGGAGTATATACTGGTCAGTAGCTCATAGCCACCTGAAGGTGGGTGCTGTTGGCCCATCTTACAGATATAGAACCAGCTCAGAGAGTTTCAGGGACTTGCCCAAAGCCACCCAGTTCAAAGCTATCGGGTAGGATCGGAACTTGGGTTGGCTGGTCCAGGGCCTGTTCTTGCAACTCCTGCCCTTCCCGGCTATCCCAGGGAAAGCAGGTCCCCAAGCGCTCCGGGATTACCTCGGGTAATCCCGCATAGGCGGCACCTAATGAATGCTGCTGGTGCGGCAGCCACGATCCTCATTTCTCACCTGGAAGGTGAGCTCGGGGAGCGCAGGGCTGAGGGGGCTCCTTGCTTGCAGCCCCCAGTCCAGCCCAGTGTCTGGCTACTGTCAGCACTGCACAAGGCTCTGGTGGGTGAATGAACAAATGCATGAATGAGCAAAAGAAAGGACTGTGGGTAAAACGGGGTCCAGAGGCGGCTGGCAACAGGAACAGGCAGTGTCAGACACCTGCCCAGGTGAGGGTGGCTGGTACCGGCCACCTGGAGGCTGTCGGGCATCGGAACAGGCACATCCACAGATGAATGGATGCGGCGGCTCTACCAATCCTGGTCGTAAATCACGGGAGAAGCCACGGGAAATGAGTGCCAGGCTTTTCTTTCTATTTAGTAATTTATCAAGGGATGAGGCACATTAATAAACATATTTCCCTTGAGGGGGTGGAAATAACAGAGATGAATATCAGTGTCAGATTTGGCCTGTTTCCTCTTGTTAAGGGCGAAAGAGAGGGTGGGAATCCAAATATTAGCAAAATCTTTTTGTAAAATTTATCACAGAGATGCATGCATTTCTGACTTCCCTTGATGTTAGATCTTCCCTCTCCCTGCCCCCGTGCAGCTCGTGAGTAAGTAACAGGAGTCTTTTGGCAGATTCACTTTTGCATCTTACTTCGAATTTCCTCTAATGTGGGAATTGACAAGGTGTGAACTCAGGAAACAAGAACGAAGAGGCTTAGATGGTGCCTGAATGGACAGATGAGTCTTTAGTGACGATGTGCCGCTGCGCGGCCCAGGCATTTTCCCCGACTTGCTGCCCTGTACTCCAGCATCACCTCTAGGCTGATCGTCCTCCAAGCCCCTGAAGAAGCTACATCAATTTACAGGGCCATCGGGGAAGCTCTGCTTGCCTTAGGCACTGTCCCTCGTACTTCCCACGTGTCCTCACAACAACACTGCAAGCCAAGCCACACTGCCCCCATTGTACAGACGGGCAAAGAGAGGTTCAGGGAGGCTAAGTAACATGCTCTATAGCAACCACTAAGCGTCAGGTTTCTGTGACTGGCAGGCACAAGCTATGGGCCCCCACAGGGTGCATGCATGTGTGTGTGATTCTCCCAGGAGCACCCTTCCCAAGATACCACTCCTCCCCACACTGAGCAGAAGCTGTGAGGTGGGTGGTTTTGGTGGCCATTGGCCTGTCTTCCAGTCGGTTTCTCTACCAAGGCTGTCTGGCCTTGGGTGAGCTACTTGTTCCGTCATTTGTACAAAGAGGCTAATAACAGCCCCTTCCTTATAGGGCAGTTATGAAGATTCAAATACCTAATACTTTAACATGCTTAGAATAGCATGTAGCACCTGTGAGGCATATACTGACATGAAAAGATATGTATATACAGGAAAAACGGTGTATATGTATCTATATCTATATCTATGTATCTATCTAACTATGGTTTGCTACTATCCAGAATTTTAGGCATGCACTGGGGTTCTGGGAATGTATCTCCTGAGAGTGAGGGGAGGCTGCTGCCCCTACGCGACCGCAGTGAGGGAGGAAGACCTGCCCCAGGCTGCGGCTCCCTGCCCCTTAGACTCTCCGGCCGTGGCTCCAGACAGGTCATCCTACAACCCCACCCCAGTCAGGGCTCTGGGTCTCCTCTGGATAAAGCAGTGGCTTAGAAATGGTCTGACAACATCACTGGACAGCTCTCCACACGCCAGGGTTTCCACCCTGTCCAGTCCTTCCCTGATCCCCGTTTCCTCTTTGTAAAGGGGTCTGCTAGTGCGGATGCCCAGGGCAATGGTGAGGAGGAAGGGAGGGGAGGTGTGAGAAGCACCTTCACACAGCAGAGGCATGTCAGTTCTCTGCCAGCCGTGCCCTGCCTGGAACAGCCTCTTCCTGTTCCCTGCTGGCTCCCTTCAGTGGCTCCTGGACTCCCTTCAGGCTGGAGGGGTTGCCTGTAAATAGCTCTAGTGCTGCTCGAACACACTGTCTGCTCTCCACGACCCGGCCCGGCCCACCTCCGTGCCTGTGCTCACCGTTCCTGGGCTCTCGATGCCAGCCTTCTCCCTTCTGCCTGCTCAGACCTGCTCAGTCCCCACAGGGCCCCTCCTCCAGGGAGACGGCAGGCTTCCCTGGTGGCAGTCACCCAGTGGAGCTCTACAAGAGCCCACTACTGCCACACACAGAACTCTCACACTTGTAGAGTTGAATGAAGAAGTTGAATCAGAAAGCATTTATAATTTCATTTACAGAAATAGGCAAATATACTCAAATATAGGAAGACTAAGCTGCGTGGTAGAAGCCAGGATAGCGGCTGCCCTCTGGATGGGTCTGGAAGGACGGAGAGGCTTCTGGGCGCTGGCTTTATGGGTGGGTTCACTTATGCCGCGCACTCTGCTGTCCTGCCTTACCCGTTGCCGGACCCACCCCTGGTCTCTGCGTACCGAACAGGAAGGGCACTAGCGGGTGTTCGGTGCTCGTGTTCACTCACTCCAGCACCCAGCCCGTGCGTCTGTGCTTCTTAAATTCTCACCGCACCATGTGTGCATCAGTCCCGTTTCATAGATCAGCCAGCTAAGGCTGAGAAAGGGTGCATTCGCTTGCCCAAAAGCCCACAACTGGGAAGTGGCAGAACTGGAGCTCTCTGTAGATCATCCGCACAGGCTCTTCCTGTCCCCAGCCTGCCAGTCGCCCTTTTCCCACTTCCTGCCTAAGTACATGCTGCTGACGTGCCTTGGGTTGGCTGTCCCGCAGTGTCACGTTTCTCCAGCCCACGGGTCACCCCCCGCCTGAGCCGCAAGCGGGCGCTGTCCATCTCCCCACTCTCGGACGCCAGCCTCGACCTGCAGCGGATGATCCGGACCTCCCCCAACTCCCTGGTGGCCTACATCAACAACTCGCGCAGCAGCTCGGCGGCCAGCGGCTCCTATGGGCACCTGTCGGCAGGCGCCCTCAGGTGAGCCCAGCCTGCAAGCAGAGGGCCAAGCGCTAGGAGCTGGACGGGGGTTGGGGGAGGTGCGAAGTAGAGAGGGTCATCGCTTTCAACCTGAGAACAAAGACAGGATTTTGGGCCCCAAACTCAGTTTCTGATGTGGAAAGTAAGCTAGGCCTGTCACGAAAGATTCGATCATGGAATCAGACGTGACTTTCCTGGTATTTCAGCGGGTGTCATGGAGCAGCCAGATCATGGGGGCCACACGGGGCAGGAGTGACACTGACCTGGGCCGTGACAGTCTGTGGCTGGCCGCAGGCGCCCCGCTGTGGTCACAGCAAGGCGCACCTAACCTACCTCAGCACCGCAGCCCTCTGTGCAGCCCTTGACATTCTCAAGGCACAGACCCCGACCTGCTTGACCAAAACCCACGTGCACCCCCGTCCATCCTGAGCGGCCAGAGGGTTAGGAATGTCAGGGGAGCTCAGCCCAAGCGCCCAGAAATAGAAGTGATAACGAATATGTTATCTTTGGCTATATAACAAATTACTAACAAACTTAGTGGTTTAAAACAACAACAGGCATTTATCATTGCACACCATCTCTGAGGGTCAGGAAGGTGAGACGGGCTAGCTTCAGGCCTCCCTGGAAGCTGCCGTCAAGATGTCAGCCAGGGCCAGAGTTGCCTGAGCAACTCAACAACTGGGCCTGGGGCTGTTTCCAAGATGACCACTCCCAGGGCAGTTGGCAGGAGCTTTAGTTTCTCATTACTAGAGCCTCTTAGAACATGGCTGCCGATTCCCCCACCCCCCGTCATCAGAGCCAGTGATCTGAGAGAGCAAGGAGGAAGCCCCAGCATCCTTTATGGCTTCGCCTCAGAGGTCATCATTCATTCTTCAGTGTCCTGTTCTGGAAGGAGCGGCGCATATGCAAGCCAAGCCACTATGCAAGTGACATACATGGAAGAGCCTAGAAGTGCAGGAGAAGTTAAAGAAGCACTGGAGGGCTCAGGGCACACTTCCTGGGTGAGGGCCATTAGAACAGGCTTCTGAGGCCAAACGGGGCTCAACCAGAGAGCAGGGGTGCATCTCAGGGTGTTCGGTGAGACAGAATCTGGCACCTCCTGGGGGCCAGCCTGCCAGGGTGAAGGCGGCGGCCTGGGGCAGGGCCTGGGAGCGAAGCATAGAAGGTGAGGCCTGAGGTGGCGGGCAGGGGAGCGCCACTGCTGGCCCTTGAGTGAGAGAAAGCCGAGGTGATGGTGAGGTTGGCACGTGCCTGTCCTGGTCCCTAGGCCAGGTCTTCTCTGCCCAGAAGTGTTGGGCAGCAGAGCGCTGCCCCCCCGACCCCCGCTCCCACCCCCGCTCCATCACCTTGTCTGCTCTTCTTTGCAGCCCTGCCTTCACTTTCCCCCATCCCATCAACCCTGTGGCCTACCAGCAGATCTTGAGCCAGCAGAGGGGCCTGGGCTCAGCCTTCGGACACACACCACCCCTGATCCAGCCCTCACCCACCTTCCTGGCCCAGCAGCCCATGGCTCTCACCTCCATCAACCCCACACCCACCCAGCTCGGCAGCAGCAGCAACTGTCTGAGCGATGCCAACCAGGTAGGTGGGTGCAGAAGCAGGGGTGGGTCACCGTGTGCTCTTCTGGACTCCACGAGGGCTGATGATTGCATCGCTCACTGGGAACTTGGGGAAGAACTGGGTGTGGGTCTGGCTGGTGCAGAGGCCACCTGAGTGGAAGGGCCTTGGGCTAGATGTGGTTGGCAGGCCCGGGCGGGTCCTAACGTCACCCGCACTCACGTGGACAAGCACCCAGCCTCAGTTCTGCCGTTCCCCCCACTAAATAAACACAGTGAGTTGATGGAGAAATCCTGGAATTCAGTGTCTGGCACAAGGCAGGCACTCCATGCACAGCATATGAAATGGATGCATTCATGGATAATAATTAGTATCACGCAGTTCTGTTTTGGAGGACGAGTTTACCAAAGGCCATCTTCTTTTAAAATTTTTTCAATTACAGCTTACAGCCAATATTTTGTATTAGTTTCAGGTGCACAGCATAGTGGTTAGATGATCACGTACTTTGCAAAGTGTTCCTCTCTGTTCCCAGTGCCCCCCTGGCACTGCACACCGTTACTGCAATGCCACAGACTGCATTCCCTGTGCCGCGCTGCGCGCCCCGTGGCTGTTTGGTGACTTCCAATTTGTAATTCTCAATTCTTTCACCGTTTTCATCAATCCCCCCAACCTCCCTCCCCTCTGGCAAGCTCAGTCTGATCTCTGTATCTATGAGTCTGTTTCAATTTTGTTTGCTGATTTATTTTGTTCACCAAAGGCCATCGTATTTGACCTTTCCTGGGGGCCCTCGGCAAGCCTGGGGTATGATCACACGGTGCCTGGCACACCGTTGGTGCCATTGGTATTTGGTGAACGAATGAAGTCCTGTTTTGCAGATGCAGAAATGGAGTTATAGAGACAGTATTGGGCAATGGAAAGAGCACAGGCTTTGGAACCGGTTACACCGTGTTTTAGACCCTGACTTGCCTGAAACCTCTTTCAGTCTGAGCTAACACATCTGCAAAGTGGGGCCTGCTCCCTACGTGGGGCCGCTGTGCAATACCAGTTCGTGTGCCCAGAGCCCCATGGAGACCGGACCCTGGTTAGCACTTCCAATGACAATTCTGAGGTGAAGCGACTGCCCAGGCCGCACCCCTGGCAGAGCCTAGATGTGGCCGTGTGCTGGCCGTGTGCAGTCACCACAGCAGTCTAGAGAGCCCTTTTCTAGGCTGTCCTTGCTCTCTGTCCCAGGGCCCCATGCGGCCGCCGGGCAGGTCCCTCTGACAGTCGCTCTCAGTTTTTGTCTCACCACCTGATACTGCAGCTCTAGCTCCCTCGTCCTGAGGAAGCAGCCCTTCGCTCCTGCTCCTGGGCTGGCCGGGCCCTGTTCTCAGACCCAGAGCCGCTGCTGCTCTGGGGAGCTGAGAAGTTGAAGCTGCAGGTCAGGAGGGAGGGTGCCCGGGATTTCCCAAAGAGAGGGTCTCTGTTCCATTTTCATGGACAGTGTGGGCGGGGCTCGCTGACAGGCCAAGCTCTGGGCTACCTCCTGGCTGAACCCATGGCCAGAGGACTGAGCTGGGAGGACTCAGGTTCTCAGACTTCAAACACAAGGGTTGGCCCAGACAGTCTTTGTGGGGAGGGTCCCAGAAGTTTGAGGTGTCCCTGCCCTGTCCCCATGTGACAGGCTGTCTTGTGCACCCCCTCAGAACAAGCAGAATAGCGAGTCGGCTGTGAGCAGTACCGTCAATCCCATCGTCATTCATAAGCGCAGCAAGGTGAAGACGGAGGCTGAGGGCCTTCGACCAGCCTCCCCGCTGACCCTGACACAGGTAATGTACTGGCCAGCCTCACCATCTTCAGGCTGGGACCGCCCCCACCTCCTCTGGGTAGACTGACTTGGGACTGTGACCTGTGGGTGAGCAGATGGACAGAGGAAGGGCAGCCTGCGTGAATGAATGAGCAAATGCTTGGACCCAGGAGGGTGGGGTGGATGTGTCATGGATTCAGGGAGGTCTCTAGCGCCCTGCACATTACATGCTCACCAAACACATGCTGAACGAAAGAGTGAGTGAGTGAGTGAGTGAGTGAGTGAGTGAATGCATGGGTGAGTGAATGAATGGGTGAATGGGGCTGCAGCTCCCCCCCCACCACACAGATGCTTCACCCTCATGCAGCACAAATCCCGGTCGAACTGAGTTGCTCACACCCCCCGAATGGCTCAGGCTCCTGTCCAGTGCTCCCTCTCCCTGGAACTCTGTCCCCCAACCTGCCCCTTTGCTGCCACTTCAGCCTTTCCTGACCCTCCTAGATATTAGGACCTGCAGCTACTCAGATGCCCATTATAGCCTCTGGGATACTTTGCCTGCCTCCTACACTACTGTGAGCTTTGGAGAGGTGGCACTTTGAGACAAGTGCCTGGTTTGTTTCTATGTCACCAGGCCTGGTGCGCAGTAATGTGAAATCACATTTTCTAAGGACTCAATGCACATTTGAGGAAATGAGGGGGAGGGAAGGAAAGATGATTCTTCACAGGAAGGTGATGAGTGGAACAACCCGCAGCCTGGGGCAGCCCAGTTGTGCTCTGAGGAGACCCTTATGCAGGTCTCTCTGGAGATCTGATCACTTATTCTAACCCTCCAAGATGACAGGGAGACAGTCCCAACTCTTGGAGCAGAGCCCTGTCATGGGAAGGGCTCAGTGTGAGTGCTGACCTCGCAGACAAGCCTCCCACCCCTTAGGCCTCTCACGGTGGCCTGGTCTCCATCCGTTACGACACAGTCACCAGCTTGACATCAGCGATGCTCGGGGCCTCCTGTCCCTGTCTCCCCTGCATCTGTCACACCATCCTTTATCAAACCTGTAAACCACAGGCCATGCTCTGGGCACTTAATTTTTATGAAATATTGGGTTCTGTTATTGTCAGAAAACAGAGGGGCTGGTGACAAATTCTTCTCCCCTCGCTGACGCCGAAGCATCTCGGCATGATGCATGGTTTCCACAAGACCGGCCATCATCGGGGGCTGGTGAAATTGATGAGGACGGCACATGTCCTGGAGAGATAAACACGCGGGAGCTGCTAGCATGGGCTGGAGGCCCACTGAGCACCGGGGAGCACCTGGCCCCACCCCCTCCAGCCTAGGGTCCCCAAAAGTACTCTTTCCTTCCCAGCTTTGCTCCTCATCTGTGTCAGGGGAAAGAAAGCCATTTATCATGAGGAGGTTGTTGCTGCATCACTCAGTGTCCTAATTCAGTGTCCAGACTCTTGCAAGGTGGCTGGGCACACTTTCTCTTGGCAGAGAGTGTGCACGGTGACTCCCCTCCCTGCCTAACTAAACCCTGAAACCTGTGGGCCGCGATGCCGCCCAGTTCCAGGGGGAAGCCCTGGTGCACCCGCTGCCCCTGCATGGTCCTCCACTCACGTGTCAACCTGGTGTCATCTTCGGGTCTTTGGAATCAGCAGAGCATGCAACTTGTGAAAATACTAAGTCTGTGTCCAGCTTTCCTGAGAGTGCAGAGCAGGCATCAGGAGGCTTCAGCCCTCTCACTTCTAAGGATTTGGGCAGGGGCACTTTTCTGCACCTTCTGTTTAATGTGACACAGTGCTGCCTGGGGACCTTTTGGAAAACACATCATTGTTTTCCTTTTCAGAACACGTGCGTTCATTGGAAGGTGCACTTGGGAACAAGCAGGGCACCTGCAGCGGGAGCGCTTTGCATCTCTAGTGGAGAGTCAGTCAGGAGTGGGAGTCCGGCCGGCTGCTGCAGCAGTGATGCTGATGTCCACCCCTAGAAACGGGCTCAGTGTTAGGAGTGAGGCTGATGTGGGACCTGCGGCCTCCGTTTTACGAGTGTCTGGAGCCTATTGGGGACTCCTAACTATGGGGAGAGGTTGTCCTCTTAACCTGAGCTATAAATGTTTGCCCCAGAGACTGTTTCAAAAGACAGAATAGTTCTGCCATTTGTAGACAGTCTGAAATGTAAAGCAAGTCATTTTAACATCTGCCTTTTTGCCTGACTTTGCTCTGAGCCTGCCTAGCAGGCCAGGGGATTATTGGAGAGTTCTCCATATCCTCTGGAGGTCCTCTCTGGGCTTTTTTCCCAGCCTGGGACATCTGTGCCCTTTCCTTCCCCCAGCTCCTGTTACCGCCCAGCCTGTCCCCGTGTCTGCTGCTTGGAGGCTGCCCCTGGCCAGCTCTATGTCAGCATTACGTGGGCTGAGGTGGCGCTGATTCATTCTCGGTCTGTTGCTGGTTTGGGCATTTCAAGCACCTGTGATCAGTGAAGACCTGTTGCAGGGGCTTTTCCTGTGCCACCTTGTAATGGGCACGCGTGGGCTCTGTCATGCTGGGAGACTAGGGTCCGGATTGAGGCCTTTAAAGACTCACTGTGTGTCCAGGAGAGGGCAGGCCAGCCCCTCCCCGAACCTGTTTTTCTGGCTGTCTTACAAGAATACAAGTGCCCGTGTTGGGGGGTTCCTGCACAGGAGGCTGCTTCTGGGGGGAGGTGCCAAGCATGTTCACCCTGCAGAGTGCTGTCCCAGGTGTGGGTCCCCGTGTGCTATGTGCCCTGGGACAAGGGGACAGCACAGGGGTGGGAGGTCTGAAGGGCCAGACCAGATACCTGTTGGGTTTCTTCTGCCTCCGTGGAGGAGCAGAGGCTGGACACAGTGACTGAAAATGCCTGTCCCCGAGCCTGTGGGGCTCACCCCAGCTCCCACTGGGGGGAACCAAACCAAATGGCAAAAGTCCCTGCCCTGCTCTCGACTGTCCTCCTTGCCATGTCAGTTGACTCGGGCTGTGGCGAGATAGATACCTTGGTGAGGACGAGCCGGTGTGTGAGAGGAGGGAGAGGCCCAGGAGGCTGTGCAGTGGGAGAGCGATGGGCAGGCACCAGCTGAGGACAGGGCTGAGGAAGCTGATGAGTGTGTGCGCGTGTGTGTGTACACCTGCACAGCCTTCCCGGGGCTAACAGCAGCCTTTCCTCAGGGCTGGGATGCTGGAGAGGCTCATGTGCGTATGCTCTGCCCCCGCTCCAGGAACAGCTGGCTGACCTCAAGGAAGACTTGGACAGGGACGACTGTAAGCAGGAGGCCGAGGTGGTCATCTATGAGACCAACTGCCACTGGGAAGACTGCACAAAGGAGTATGACACCCAGGAGCAGCTGGTGCATGTAAGCTCTGAACCCAGTAGCCTTCCCAGCCAGGGGCGGAGCCCAGGCCCCACGGAGCCCCCAGCCTTCCAGGCCCTCTAACGAGAGAAGGGGCTGGAGGAGGAGGCCCCGGGAAATGCCTGGGCCATACCCTCTGCAAGTGGGAAGCATGATTATTTATCTGTGCCCTGCTAGGCATGTGCACATGTGTATTTCTAAAAGGGCACTTACAAGTACATACGTAGTATAAGAAAGTAAAAGAAAAAGAATAAAATGAGAAAATTAGGGAGAAATGAACAGTAAAACGAAGTCAGAGTCAAGTTAATATGAAAAACCAATCCTCTGAGCTATAGTTCACATGTAAATCTTTTTTTCTGAGATTTCTAGCAACCAATGCAAAGAGGGAAATAAGAGGCGTTAGACCAGCAAGCACCCACAGGATGATAAAATAACAAACCTGCCCCTGACACCTGGAAGAAGCTTTTTCTGAGGAAGATGGAGTCGGTAATTTCCTCTTGGAGACCGTTCACAGAGACCCAGTTACACAAGTGCAGATGGGTATTTACACCCAGATCAGAGAGGGGACTGCTTAAAAATGCCTGGTACTGATGGGCACTGGGTGTACCCTTCAGGGTGTGCCCTTTCTTGGTCCCCACTGTGAACTCCTACAGTGACATTCCTTATGACAGCTGTCGGGGCGGTTTTTGCAGTGGAAAGAGCAGGAGCAGGGCTCAGCATGGGAAGCACCAGATCCACACCTGGCTGCACCACAGCGAGCTGAGTTCTGAACAAGCGACTGCACCTGCATGAGCCTCAGTTTTCCCTCCTGAAGAGGGGGTGAATCTACTCCACAGGGAGTACGGAGGTTGAATAGGTTCCCAACACAAGCACTTAGCAGAGAGTGCGTCATTCAGGGCTGTCCAACCTTTTGGCGTCTCTGGGCAACCCTGGAAGAAAAAGAGTCATCTTGAGCCACACATTAAATATACAAACACTAACGAAAACAAAAAAAAAGGTTTTAAGTAAATTTACACTTTTGTGTTGGGCCACATCCATAGCCCTCCCGGGCAGCGGGTTGGACACTCTGGCATGGTCGCTTCTTTTGCCTCATTTTCCCTGTTCTTGCCAGGCCTGAGCATTTCTCTCTTCTCCGTCCAGAAAAGAACTTACGTTCTAGAACAAGCCCCTCACACACCTGTCCCATCACACACCCGTCGGAGAATTAGTGTCTATAAGGATGGACCCCACGCTGACCTGGCAGCTCAGTTGCTGGGTGACACACGCGTAGCACATGAGTGGCTTGCTCCCGGGAGCTGTCCCCAGTGAGCTTCCCTCTCCCCAGCTCCCTGAACTAGGCATTCAGAGCCCTGCCGCTCCGTCTGCTCCCTCCATTTGTGTGACCTGCCCTCAGATACTGTAGGATTCTCTTGTGTTTGGGTTTTTCTCCGCAAATTCTGAGCCAGGACATGAATATCCCAGCAAACCATTATTGCAGCTGCCATAGAACCTGTGAAGCAAGGTCTTATGTAATCCCTCTTTGGGAGAAGGGGCATTGGAGCTATGAGTTATAGAACAGATCAGATTTGATCAGAGGAGGAGAGAGGGGACAGCACCTGGGCCTGGGGGCGGGCCCAGGCAGAGGATGGAGACCAGGACCTAAAAGATGTGCTCAGTAACGAGTGGGTCGGCCCTGAAGAGCAGGGAGGGAATTCCTCAAATGAAGGCAGAGGGGTCCAGGTGTAGGATGGAGGGCTTCAGCTGCAGGCTCCCACCTGTGCCCATGGCAGTCCCTGCGGCCGCAGGCGATCTCCTACACTTGGCCATGGAAAGAGCAGGCTCTTGTGGGAGGGGAGCCAGGCTCCTCAGGCCAGCTCTATCTCTGCTCCCTGGGAAGATGGATGGCGGCAGGCGCACAGGCAACCTGGAGCCCCCAGTCAATTATTTACAATTTGTTGCAAAGTAAGCCAATAAGAAAAAATGAAACGCATTGTCAGAATGTATTTCTATCATTTGAAAGGCTTTAAAAATGGAAAGTGAGGCTAATACAATAAGATTTCCTTGGAAGTCCCCAGTGCTGTAGATTCCGCTTGCAGCAGTACCGGCACTGGTGTGCCCGGCGGCTGGGCCTGTTACTCAGGGCATGAGCAGCTCTGTCTTTCAGAGTGGGGCGCACCAGTGCCTCGATGCCCAGCTCTGGGACAGTGCGTGGGTTTCAAAGACCCACAGCAGCGTGGTCCAGTAAAAAGACACTGAGCGCCACAGATGCCAGCCACATGTGTAACGGTACGTTATGTAGAACACATAAGAAAGAGTAAAGGGAAACAGGAAATTAATTTTGATGATATATTTTATTTAACCCAATAAATCTAAAATGTTATCATTTCAACATGTAATCAATATAAAACAAAATTGTCGAACTGTTTGACATCCCTTGTGTTTTCATTCTTGGTGTTTGGAACAGCTGTGTTTATGTGTACAGCCCATCCCAGACAGACGGCCACGTTTCAGGGCTCAGAGCGCAAGTGGCAAGTGGCTGCTGTGCTGGACAGGGCGGGTCCAGAGGTTGTGGGAGATGTGGGTGTGAGGAAGTGAAAGCGGAAAAGGAGCCGGAGACAGAGAGGAAGAAATGGGATGGGGCTGGAGAGAATGGGCCTCCGAGACCTGAACACTGCACCCTTCCCATCTCCCTGTGGAGGAGAAGGCCTGGCCTGACTCACATATGGGCAAGACACGACCTTGAACCAAGAGGGAGATGGAAGGGGAGGGATGGGACCTGAGGAGGCTCCCTGGTGGCTTCCAGAGAGAAGCCCCGGTAGGACAGGAAGCAGGAGGACCAGCGTACTCTTTCACTGTGCTGTGAGTGACTAATGCCACCTATTTCTACTCCCCGGGTAAATAGGCAACCCAAAAGACAGGGCCATAAAAGTGCTGGAGGCCCCACACATATATCAACACATCCCAAACTCAGAGGTAGTAATTTCCCTGCCCCGGTGAAGACTGCAGCCTTCAGTTAAATAAAGCAAGTGACCAAAACCCCAAGGGACTACCCAGGGCTGCCTGCTCTATTACCTGTGGCAGAAAGCCTCATGGCCTGTGGCTCCACATCCCAGGAGAAACTACTCTGAGAGTCATGCAGGTGACGAGACCAGGGCAGAGGCCAGATGGTGTGGGTGCCGGGACTGGGAGAAAGAGAAAAGTTAACCCATGTTCCTGTCCAGGGCAGTGCCGGCTAAGACGGGCGTAAGGACCCCATGCCCTCCCCAGGGAAGGCCGCTCGCCACACACTTCAGGATTCACCCAGGACAGACCTGCCTGCCTGACCAGCAGGGCTGCCGGGGCCACGCTGCCCGATCATCGCGTTGGTGGTTCTGCTCGCTGTCCTGGCTGTTCTGTCCCAGGGGCAATGTCACACAGTCCCCAAGCCCTTCACCAGGGTCTGAATCTCACTCCTCGCAGGCCACACTTACTGCAGGCCACTTAACAAGCGGGGCCTTTGGGGAACGGGGAGAGAGCTGCCATCTTATGCGTTATTATCAAAAACAGAGACAACATGCACTCACGTTTCCATTACAATAAAAAATTTTGATTTGAGAATCTCTG
Organism: Micronycteris hirsuta; assembly: GCA_004026765.1. NCBI lineage: Eukaryota > Metazoa > Chordata > Mammalia > Chiroptera > Phyllostomidae > Micronycteris > Micronycteris hirsuta. The sequence goes on along the minus strand of PVJI01002300.1, from coordinate 54,609 downwards.
GAACGATAGTGGCAAGCCCGGGAGAGGCTTCTCACGTACCCACCATGTGCAGGTCCGCCACACTGCAGTCTGTTAATGCCTACTGTTTGTAGCCTGGAGCATCATCATAACCGCAAGTTCTCCGTGGTCCGTAGCCTGGAGCCCAGTCTGGGTGAGCAGGATGCCTTTGGCCATCTGAGATGGTCACTTTGATGACTAATTGGAAAATGCAGCTTAGAAATTAGCACACAGTGTATCTTCACTGCAGGCCGCTGATGACAACTCCCAAGGTGTGGCTGGCTGGGTGGTCTGCACAGAGTGGGCGGTGGTCTGGGCATGGCTGGGCTCACCCACCCTGTGGGCTTGTTTCTGCAGCACATCAATAACGAGCACATCCACGGGGAGAAGAAGGAGTTCGTGTGCCGCTGGCAGGCCTGCACGCGGGAGCAGAAGCCCTTCAAGGCGCAGTACATGCTGGTGGTGCACATGCGCCGGCACACGGGCGAGAAGCCCCACAAGTGCACGGTGAGTGAGCCCTCGGCGCAGCCCCTCCCGCAGCAGCGTCTGGAGGGCCAGCCCCGTCGGCTGGCGGCATGGGTCGTGTTGGACCTGGCTGACCTCAGGGAACCTGGGGGAATGGGCCACAGCAGCTGTGCTGTCTGCTCCTGCTCCTGGCCTGCCGCCTGTCCTGGTCCTGGGGCCTCCTCGCCTATGTTCCATTACAGGACTTTGATTTATTCTCTCTCAGGGGTATACCGGCAGTTGGTGCGCGCTGGTGTCTCGAAGCACAACGGTACCCTCACAGTTCCCATGTCTGGGTGACCTCAGACAGAGGGGCTGGCTCAATAGCCCGCAGAAAAGCTTCATTGGTGATTCACAGCTTAAGCAGTGATAGGTTAAAAATGTGGTTTGGGGTTTTTTTTAAGTGAACACAAAGATACCTTTTAGGCTGCCTTCCTTACGGAGTCAACAGGATCTGTGACAATAATTGGTGAGACGCTCTTTTTAAACACACAGAAATTGCGCCCTCTCTAGGAGGGGGTCGGTCCAGCAGGCACTGAGGGCAGTCCTCTTTGTGAACTGCGCTGTTCCGAGGGTCCCGAGATGCACATGTGTCCTCGTTTTCATACCTCTGAAATCAGGCTGTCTTAAAATTGGTGGTGCCCAGGATTCAATGAGATGTGTTACCTTCGTTAGTAAGTTTTGTTTTTCATCGAAATAAAACTCACTATAAAGTGTACCATTTTTTCAAATGTACAATTTAGTGATTTTTAGTATTTATAAGTTGTGAATTACCAGTTAATTCCAGAACATTTTCATCACCCCAAATCAAAACTCTATACCTGTCACTTTCTTTTCTCTCTTTCCCCCTCACTGACAGCTGCTGATCTGCCTCCTGTCTCCAAATATGCCTGATCCAGGCGGCACATAAAAAGGGGACCATAGGCTGTGCATCCTCTGTGTCTGGCTTTGTTGGCTTGACCTGTTTTCAGGGTCCATCCATGTTGTAGCATGGATCAGTACTTCATTTCTTTCTATCACGGCTAAATGATTTTCCATTGTGTGCCTAGATCCTAGCTTTTCATTCATTCATCAGTGGGTGGATATTTCCATTGTTTTTGCTTTTCAGCTACTCTGCACATCCTGCTTTGAGCACTTGCACACAGTTTCCGTGTGGCTCTGTTTCCATTTCTCTTGTGTCTGCGCCTGAAGCAGAGCGGCTGGGTCGTGTGGTAACTCTGTGTTTCGTGTTCTGAGGGCCAGCCAGACTGATCCCAAAGAGGCTTGTCTGCACTAATGTGCATTCCCACCAGCCACGTGTGCGCTTTCGAGGCCCCCCGTCCTTGTCAGCACGTGTGCCCTGTCTTCCGATGGCACTCATCACAGTGGGTTTGGAGTGGCATCCCGTTATCGTCTGGATCAGCGTTTCCCTGGTGACTGATGATGTCCAGTATCTCTTCATGTGCTTATTGGCCTTTTATATATCTTTTTTGGGGAAATATCTACTCAAATATTTTGCCTATTTTTAAAGTATTTGTCTTTTTTTAGTATATTTTACTGATTATGCTATTACAGTTGTCCCATTTTTCCCCTTTTTATTCCCCTCTGCCCTGCACCCCTCTCCCGCCAGCTCTCCCCACCTTAGTTCATGTCCGTGGGTCGCACCTCCAAGTTCTTTGGCTTCTCCATTTCCCACACTATTCTTAACCTCCCCCTGTCTGTTCTGTACCTACCAATTCTGTTTCTTACTCCCTGTACCTTTCCCCCATTCTACCCCCTCCCCCTCCCGCGGATAACCCTCCTTAGTTCTACTAGACTTTTATCTGATATATGATTTGCAAATATTGTCTCCTATCCTGTGGGCTTTCTTTTCATTTTCTTGATAGTTTTCTTTGAAGCACAGTTTTTAGTTTTGACAAAGTCCGAATTTTTCATTGTTTGTGCTTTTGGTGTCATATCTAAGAAACCGTTGCCTAGCCCAAGGTCACAAAGATTTACCCCCGCGTTTTTTCCTTTCAGTTTTATAGTTTGTAAGTTTATAGTTTGATTTATATACACATACATTATATACACACGCACACATATATATATGGTGGGGCAAAAGTATGTTTACTGTTGTGAGTACGTGAAACAGTTTATTCTTGGATTATTATTTATTAGTTATTATATTCCATATGAACAACTGCAAATCTAGTTTTGCCCCACCCAATACATGGTTTTATAGGGTGGCTCTTCCATGGAGATCTGTAATTCATTTTGAGTTACTATTTGTATATAGTGTGAGGTAAGGGTCCAGCTTCATGCTTCTGCATCTGGTTATGAAGTTTTCCCAATCACATTTGTTGAAGAGACTGTTCTTTCCCCATTGAACGGTCTTGGCACCCTTGCCAAAACCCAGTTGGCCCTAAATACATGAGTTTATTTCTGAACTCTCATGTCTGGTCTATCCATATGTATGTCGTTAGGTCAGTACCACACAGTCTTGATTATTATTGTTTTATAGTAAGTTTTGAAATTGGGAAGTGCCAGTGCTCCAAATTTGTCCTCCTTTTGTAAGATTGTGTTGGCTCTAATGGGTCCTTTGCAGGAAGTTATTTTCTTAACATCTTGGGTGGCAGCAAACCATAGCCTTCTGCTATGAGCCGTGAATCGCAGAAACAGATAAAGGCATTTGGAGCCGAGTATGCAGTCAGACTGGTCAGAAATAAAGGGGAGGACGAGGAGAATGAGCCGGTCCCGGCTGGGTTTGCGTGTCATTCTGAGGTCAGTCTTCACAGGCACAGGGGACGCAACCACAGTATTGTTTAAGTACACACTCCTGGGTTCAGAGCCTCCTGCAGTGGCCCCTCTCCCGCCCTCTGTGCCACTCTTGCCTGTGCCCTCCTCTCTTCCTTCCTTTCCAGAGTGTTCCTTTTGGTCTGGCACTAAATACTAGGAACACAGAAATGAACAAGCTACCCAAAATGTACCTGCTCTCATGGAGCTTGTACTCTAGTGGAAAGACCAGATAACAAAATGATGACGGTCATTAGAGACTGCGTTAGGGAGCGGAAGGGGCAGGGCAGTTACGATTGGGAATACCAGAGGAGATGACCTAGAAGCCTGGGAGGGAGGGAGCCGGCCCAGGGTGGGTGCGGGCGGGAGAGGTTCTGGTCAGAGGGGACTGCTGCATGTGCCGAGGCCCCGTGCCTGGAGAACTCAGTGGGGTTAAGGAACCGAAAGGACATCGGGGGGGCCAGAGCGAGGGTGAGGGCGGCCAGCTCACTCAAGGCCACAGAGGACTCTGGATTTTGTCCTCAGCACACTGTGATGCACAGAAAGATCCTACCTGGGGAGGGGAGTTGGGGAGTAGTTAAACACAACATTTTCAAGGAGTTTTTAATGACGTTTTCACAACGTGCTGTTGATTTTAGCAAGCAGAATACATAGCTAAGTGACTGATGTATCCCCAACGTGGTTTAAAAAGGAATGTGTGGAGGTGAATTGCAGAGTCACCAGAACAAGACTTCACTGGATGCCAGCAGCGGCCGTCCCTGGGCGGCAGTGTCACCGTGGCCCTCTCTGTCCTTCTCAGTCCTTTCCGGGTTCTCCAGAAACGCCATCTGTCCGTCTCCTGATCGCAGGGGACGGTGCCTGTTGTTCTGGAAGCACGAACTCCCAAGCGCACTGGTCGGGCAGAGCAGGCAAGGGGTGGGGAGGGGCCGTGTCCGCCGGGGGCCCCTCACTGACCAAACCTGCCTCTTCCCAGTTCGAGGGCTGCTCGAAGGCCTACTCTCGCCTGGAGAACCTGAAGACACACCTGCGGTCCCACACCGGGGAGAAGCCCTACGTGTGCGAGCACGAGGGCTGCAACAAGGCCTTCTCCAACGCCTCCGACCGCGCCAAGCACCAGAACCGCACCCACTCCAATGAGGTACCCCGCAGGGGGGCGTGCTGGGGCCCACGGGCACGCGTGTAAACACATCGCCCCACAGCTTCTAGACATCTGGAGGCCGGGTAGCCAGGCGCCCTCCCCACCACTGACCCACTGTCTGAACTCGGCACGGCAGCAGGCCTCAGCCCCCACAGCCTGGGGAGCTGACAAAGATGGCCATACCACTGGTGCTGCCTGGTCCTGCTGGATCGGCGAGGCCCCTGCTGATGGGAAACAGCAGCCTTTGTCACCCCAGGTGGCCAGAACCCCTGGCAGGGCTGAGAGTGCCCAGGGAGCGAAGTCGGCAGGAGCCCATGGTGTCCACTGTACCCACCTCCCAGTCCCTGCCCAGCCAATCAATACTGTCACACAGGAAGACTCAGGAAGGAACATTTCTAAAAGCTTAGAGACATTGGGACTCCAAAGGGACTTGAAGAAGTGCTTGTAAGAAGTTACAGGAATTCCCTAAGGCATCTGACCCCTGAGTCTCTATAGACAAGCTGGCCTTGAAGAGGGGTGTGTGCCTGTGTGTGTGTGTGTTTGTAGATATGTGTGTTAGTATGTGTAGGTATATGGGTGTGGATGTACATGGGTGTGTATCGTGTAGGGAGTGTGGCTGTGCGTGTGTGTATGTGTATGCTTATACGTATTGGGTTTGTGTCTGCATGTAGATGTTTGTATAAACATGTACTCATGTGCATGTGTGTATATGTGTGCCTAAATTCATCGGCCATTGTGTGTAGATGTGTGTGTACACATGTGAATGTGCATGTACGCCTGTGAGTGTGGGCTGCGTATATATATGGGCTCCGGACTGCTGTTCAGAAACCTGGGTTCTCATTGTGTTCCCAGGCAGCTTTGAGCCAGTTTCCTTGCCTCTCCGAGCCCATCTTTCCCTATCTGAGAGCTCAGGGTTCTGGCACTGTCTCATGGGGATAACATTCAGTACTGATATAAAAAACCCCAGTGCCCTGGTCATAGGGGACGTCATACTGAGCTCTGTGTCCCCCTGTCCCTCCGCAGTCTCTGGTCTGTGTCCCCAGCTTGTGGTGGGGGCTCCCTTAACCAACGGCTTACCTGCCAGAAAAGGCAGCCAGCTGGCTGGCAGGGCGGGCCAATGTAGTTCCAGCCAGAGGGCGTGGCTGCAAACAGGTGGAGCACCTTCCAACTGTGCCAGTTAGGCTCTGTGAAAGGAAGTGGCGTGGCTTCAGGAGGAACGGGGTATGCCTATTCCGAGTTTGTTGCGATGGCCCACCCATAAAACTGCTGCCTGCTTCTCTTCCCAGAAACCCTATATCTGCAAGATTCCAGGCTGCACCAAGCGATACACAGACCCCAGCTCTCTCCGGAAGCACGTGAAAACGGTGCATGGCCCAGATGCTCACGTCACCAAGAAGCAGCGCAACGACGTGCACCTCCGTGCCCCATTGCTCAAGGAGAATGGGGACAATGAGGCCAACACTGAGCCTGGTGGCCAGGGCTCCGAGGAGACTGCTGAAGCCAGCAGCAGCAGCCAGGCCATGGAGGACTGCCTGCACGTCAAAGCTATCAAGACTGAGAGCTCTGGGGTAAGCAGAGTTGGGCAGCCATGGCCCCCTTCCCCCAGGAAGCCAAGCCCAGCAGGCAAGGGCCATTCCATAGCACCACCGGGGGTCCAGAGTTCCAACTGCAGCTGTTGTCTCTGCCCTAGGGTCCCCTCTCTAAGCACACAATGTTGTCCCTCCTCTCCAGTTTGACTTTCCTCCCTCACCACCTTGAACCTCTCATCGAAGCTCTCTTGTGCCAGGTCCCACTCTGCTGGGCAGGCTGTGGGTGATGGGAGTGCCTGCCCCCATGTGGTCGGTCTTCAAGGGGGTGGGGTTTGTTCCTGGTTTTAAGCCGTTCTAACCAGCACTGAGTGCCACAGTGGGTCCCTTCCCCTCTGTCCTGCCTTTGCATCCTCACCCCTCTGGCCTCCACTCTTTTTTCTAACCACCTGTTCTTTGTCTCCGCCTCTTTTTCCTGATTGTACCTCCCCTAAGGATAGACGTTACTGAGGTGAGCGGAGAGGCTGCTGTGGGTGTGGGCGGGCTGGCATGAGTGTGGGCGGGCCGGGCACCTATCCACGACCTGGGAAGGTGGGTTTGGATAGGTAGACAGCAGACACTGCTGGTGGGACCATCGGAGCAGGCAAATACTGGCAGCAAGAGCCAAGCTGACAGGTACAGGAGCAAGGGGTGGGGACCAAGCCTGCAAAAGGGAGAGGGCAGAGTGGGTGTCGGTGAGGGCTGCAGAGGACAGAAGGACTGACCTACAGCAGGTCTCGAGTGCCAAGGTAAAGAACATGTGTGGTCCATGGACAGGATGGGGTATTGCAGCTTCCCAAGGAAAGGTCCAGGATTGGGGCATTCAGCCTAGAAATAAGCCCAGAGGTGCCGCTGGGTTCAGTTCCAGGTTCTGCGGAGTTCTGCACGGTACACACGTGTCATGGGCTCTCAGCCCCATCCACCCTGACCCCGAGGAAAGGCTAGCTCGATGGCCACGTAGACAAGGTCTGCATCCAACAGTTCCACCTCCCTGCTTGTTTTTCCCCTTTCCAGCCACCTCCCTCTGGCCTGTTGAGAAGGCACGGAGTCAGCAGGCTTTCGTTGTTCTTGCTTCATTGTGGGCACATTGCAGTCGTTGGGAACGCTTGAGTATCCTCTTTCATATCAACATCATGTGGCTTCAGCAGCGTCTGTGGGGCATCGCTTCCAAGTGTCCACATGCTAAAAGTTCAACAGGCAGGGCTCTGAACCAGACGCTAGCTGGGGGAGCTTAATAGCATGAGGTGGGGTCCAGGGGGCTGACAGATACTGCGTGTCTTCCATGTGCCAATGTTCACTAACACTGCCTTGCAGGCAGTTCAGGTCCATCTTATGGTTGGGGAAACCAAGGCTCAGAGAAGAAATGATTTGTATGCTTCTGCACCGGATAGCTTCCTTCCCGCCCCTGGGTGTGCAAGGGTGCATTGTGGGTGTAGGTCCGGGTGGGTTCTCCCACCTCTGAGTCTGCGCCTTCTCACCGTGTCCCCTACAGCTGTGTCAGTCCAGCCCCGGGGCCCAGTCGTCCTGCAGCAGCGAGCCCTCTCCCTTGGGCAGTGCCCCCAACAATGACAGCGGTGTGGACATGCCGGGGACAGGGCCTGGAAGCCTGGGAGACCTGACAGCTCTGGATGACGTGCCCCCGGGGGCCGATGCCTCAGCCCTGGCCGCCCCCTCCACGGGTGGCCTGCAGCTGCGCCAACACATGACCACCATGCACCGGCTAGAGCAGCTCAAGAAGGAGAAACTCAAGTCACTCAAAGATTCCTGCTCGTGGGCCGGTCCAGCCCCACACACCCGGAACACCAAGCTGCCTCCCCTCCCGGGAAGTGGTGAGTGGCGGTCCCGGTGTGTGGGCTTGGGAGGGACAGAGCTTGGGGCAGTGTCCACTAGGTTCATGCCCATCAAGCACCATGTGTCCTCTCACTGGATGCCCGCAATAGGATGGGTCTTACCGGCCCATTGCACAGGTTAGGAAGCTGAGACTCGGAGCTGAAAGTGCCTCACTGGAATTAGTGGCAGAGCTGAGGCCTAGCCTAGGCCTGAGTAGCTGCAAAGCCTGTGCTCTTTCAACCATACCATGCTACACCCTCTGACCCCTGAAAGAACGTAGTCCCTGGTCACATCGTCCCCTTCCTCATTCAGTCACTTATCAAGTACGTGCTCTGGGCACCATGGTAAAGGCTTCAGGCAGGAGTGACATCATCCTGTCCCTGTGCTTAGAAGGAGCATAAGAGTAAGAAGGCCACACCACCAGGTGCATAGTCACCACAGAATGAGCCAAACACACTGAGGCAGAGCTGTGAGGAGGACGGAGAAAGCACATCTACTGGGGAAGGGCAAGGAGGACTGTATGGAGGAGGCAGCCTTGTGGTCAGCCTAAGAGGTGCTGGCCACGCTTTGAGACGGAAGGTAGCTTCACCAAACATTTGTTGAGTGCTGACCCTATGCCAGGCAGTGCGCCAGGCACACTGAGGCACTTATCCTATAGGCTGCCCTCCAGGGACTGACAGCCCAGCGTGGACCATAGGACTGGGTTTTTGAGAGGTGGACCCTGAGATGCACCACCCAGCCCTCCCCTGGAGGGAGGACTTGTCGACTCAGCTGTTGAGGGAACTGCTGGCAGGTGGCCTTTAACTCTCAGCCTCCCAGAGATCGCCTGGGTTGCTGACAGCCGCCTCACCCAAGGTCACCCCTTCCCGGGGTGGCCTACATCCAATGACTGATCACTGCCAGAGTGTAAAGGCTGTTTGGGCCCAGAGCTGTCCATGAAGTCAGCCGAGGATGTTATTGGGTCAGCGCCCCTGCTCATTTCTTCCACTTGCCTGCCTTTTGCCCCCTTCCCTGGACGTGGGTCTCCGGGCCCTACCTATAAGCAACCTGCTTGGTAAACCCAGTCCTGGGAGCCCAACTGGCAGCACCCATCCACAGAGTGTGAGGGTGCCACGAGGCTGTGGCCAGGGCCCTCCAGCACTCTTTTCAGTAACTCAGTCCTATGGAGAGGACATTGTATCTACAGCTGGAGACACAGAGCAGCAGATGCAATGAGAATGCAGGGCCTGCCAGGCAGTGGGAGAGCAAGACTGGGATCTGGCTTCCTGACTTCTGCTTGCCCCCTGCTTAGTAGTAAGTGCCACCATTTGCTCACTTACTGTTCTTCCTTCCTCCTTCCATTGGGAAATCACTGGTTGATTGCCTCCTATGTACCAGGCCATGTCCTAGGGCTGCCGGGATGCAGACTTGGACTCCTCACTACAGGCAGAGAACCCCACTGCACCCCAACCTGTGATGACCCTTCTCCTTTCCTACAGGCTCCATCCTGGAAAACTTCAGTGGTGGTGGGGGTGGCAGGCCGGTGGGGCTGCTGCCCAACCCACGGCTGTCCGAGCTATCTGCCAGCGAGGTGACCATGCTAAGCCACCTGCAGGAGCGCCGGGATAGCTCCACCAGCACGGTCAGCTCCGCCTATACCGTGAGCCGCCGCTCCTCTGGCATTTCTCCGTATTTCTCCAGCCGCCGCTCCAGTGAGTCCTCGCCCCTGGGCGCCAGCCTCCCTCACCACGCCAGCTCCGCGGACTCCTATGACCCCATCTCCACTGACACCTCCCGGCGCTCCAGCGAGGTCAGCCAGTGCAGCGGCGTCGGGGTGGGGCCGCTCAGCCTCACTCCCGCGCAGCAGTACAGCCTTCGCGCCAAGTACGCAGCAGCCACAGGTGGGCCGCCCCCCACGCCCCTGCCAGGCCTGGAGCGCGGGAACCTGCGGGCCCGACTGGCTCTGCTGGACGTGTCCGAGCGCATGTTGGGCCCCCGGCGGGGCAGTGGTGGGCCAGCCTATGGCCACGCAGGGCCCGCACCCGCCTTCCCCCATGAGGTACAGGGCAGCGGAGCTCGTCGGGCCAGTGATCCGGTGAGGCGGCCTGACGCCCTTGCTCTCCCACGGGTGCAGCGCTTCCACAGCGCCCACGATGTGAACCCGGGCCCGCTGCCACCTTGCGTCGCAGAGAGGTGCGGCCTCCGCCTGCAGGGTTCCGCCAGCGCCGATGGCAGCCTGGCCCGCAGCACCTACTCTCCCCAACCGCCCAGCATCAGCGAGAACGTGGTGATGGAGGCTATGGCAGCTGGGACCGACGGCACAGGGCCTGAGGGCAACCTCATGCTGCCCGAGGACGACCTTGTGCTGCCTGATGATGTGGTGCAGTACATCAAGGCACATACCAGCGGGGCTCTGGATGAGAGCACCCGGCAGGTCTATGCCCCAGAAAGCACCTGCTTCTCTGAACACCCCAAACTGCCCAGCCCAGGGCTGCACGGGCAGCGCAGGATGGCAGCTGCAGACTCCAACGTGGGCTCCTCTGCCCCTGTGCTGGGAGGCTGCCCGCTGGGCTATGGAGCCCCCTCTAGCCTGAACAAAAACAGCATGCCTGTGCAGTGGAATGAGGTGAGCTCTGGCACCATGGATGCCCTGAGCAGCCAGGTGAAGCCCCCACCTCCTCTGCAAGGCAACCTAGCTGTAGTGCAGCAGAAGCCAGCTTTTGGCCAGTACCCAGGCTACAGCTCACAAGGTCTGCAGCCAAGCCCAGGTGTCCTGGACAACACACAGCCACACCTTCAACCCTGCAGTGGAGCCCCCTCTGTGCCCAGGATAAATTATATGCAGCAGCTGCGGCTGGCAGGGACAGGTAGCCAGTGTCCCAGTATGACCACCACAGTGAGCCCCCACACCAGCTACAGCCAAGCCCACCCCCAGCTGAGCTCCAGTACCAGGGGTGGGACCCTGAATCAGTTCCCCACATCCTGCAGCAACCTGGCAGCCAAGCAAGGCCACCTGGGGCTCCCCCAGCAAATGGAAGTGGCTCCAGACCCCTCCGTGATAGGTTGCAGTCGCAGGGAACCTGGGATCCCCAGTTCCACCCTGGCCGGGATGGCACCACCTCCTGCAGCCCAGAGCTACCCACAGCAGAGCCATCCCCAGGCAAATCCCATGAGTCAGGACGTCTTCCACCAGGGCCCCAGCCTTCTGCCTCCCCACCAGCCCGGCTTCATGGAGCTCCAGCAGGGCACGGCGGGGCTGGCTGGACCAAGCTTTGGCCTCGTGCAGCCCCGGCCACCTCCTGACCCCAACCCTAATGGTCGCCATCGAGGAGTACGTGCTGGGCAGCAGCTGGCCTATGCCAGGACCACTGGCCATGCCGTGGCTGCTGTGTCAGCCAACCAGGAGATGGCAGAGCCTATCTCTGCCAAGGGAACAATGGGCACGATGGTGTCCCTGCCTCCTCAGCTGCTCCCACAGGACACAGGTGGTGCCCGGGACCACAACATGCTCTACTATTATGGCCAAATCCACATGTATGAACAGAATGGAGGCCTGGAGAACCACGTGGGCTGCCAGGTCATGAGACCCCAGCCACCGCAGCCACAGACCTGCCCGGAAAGCATCCAGTCCCAGCCCTTGCCCTCACCAGGGGTCAACCAGGTGTCCAGCACTGTGGACTCCCAGCTTCTGGAGGCTTCCCAGATTGATTTCGATGCCATCATGGATGATGGCGACCACTCGAGCTTGCTCTCGGGTGCCCTGAGCCCCAGCCTCCTCCACAGTCTCTCCCAGAGCTCCTCCCGCCTCACCACCCCCCAGAACTCCATGCCTCTGCCCTCCATCCCCACGGGCATCAGCAACATGGCTGTCGGGGACATGAGCTCCATGCTCACCAGCCTGGCCGAGGAGAGCAAGTTCCTGAACATGATGACCTGAGGCTCCAGCTGAGCAGACCCACAGGAGCCATCGATTTCCAGAGTGCGGGGCTGACAGCGTTCTGTCTTTTTCCAAAAAAGTATTAATAGGTCTGTGGGAGTTTGCCAGTGGCTGGTTCAGACCACAAATGCTTTAAGGGCAAGTTTATGTGCATCCTGTCTGGTCTTTTGGATTATTTTTCAGAACACAAAATATTTCAACAGGAAAGACTCATTTACACAGTGCTTCCCACCTTTGGTGTTTATAGGACCATTCTGCTCTGGCTTCTTCGCCTCTGTCACTTGGCTAAGGAGGGATTACGTTGGCCTGTGCTTCCCAAATACATGGGGAAAAGGGGAAAGGAACCACATCTGGGTTTGAATCTGCAAGTCATACTGGATATTCTAATCCAGGAAGGTAAGCTTCTCATCTGATACCTGCAAGAAAAAGGAATTGCTGGCCCGCCAGAATTCTGTGAAGCTTAATCATGAGGCTGCTAATGTCCCTTGCCACAGAGGGAGAAAAAGATTTTACCTAGGTGATTTGGAAGCACATCCTGATTTTAGGTTTGGTAGAGCTGGCATCTCTACCCTGCAAAGCCAAGTTTTCAACTGGCAGACTGTCCAAGTATATATGAATGAGTAAAGTATGGAAGTATTGCCAGAAAAAGGAAAAGATTATAATGCTCGGGGCATGCCCAGAAGCCTGGGCCTCTCCAGACCATGTTTACAGTATTCCTGCATGTAGAATGTAACCCTTCCTGAAAAGAAAACTTACTTCTAAATACCTCGGGGCTGCCGAAGCTTCTGTGGGTTAGGCGTGGACCGAGGGGAGCCACGCTTGGGATGGAACCTTTAGAAAGTGAGAGTGCATGGGGCCCAGCCTCAGGCCGCCCTGGAGATCTCCAGTAGGAAGAGGAAATCACATGTTTACCCAATCCTGTTTCTCCAGTGCACTGTTCGCCCACTTTATCCCAGGACCCGATGGCAGCCTCTGTCCAGGTCCCGCCAGGCCATACTGTCCCCTCACCAGCAGCCCAGTGGTCTCTGCCAAGCCACACAACATGCAGTCCTGGTATCTTCTGGACTCCCTTCCCTCTTCCCTCATTCATTTCAGAGAATGATGACATGCATGGTGTTTTTGGTAGGGGCGAGAGGGTAAAGGAGTTGATTCCTGGAATTCTGAGGGACCGACAGTGTTCGCTGTGACCAAGCCACCCTCCCAAATGGAATTTGGAACTGGTTCAGGAGATTTTCCTGAACACATTCTAGGGTGAATTTGTGCATCCTCCCCAGCACACACATATACACACCCTACACCTGTTCCGTGTTGAATTTGCGGCAGCCTTGCCAAAACCAACTGCATCACTGTGAGTTTGGTACTGACTATGACCTTGGCTTTAGGCAGGATAGGGCCAACACCTTACCTGGGCCTTCCGCATCCCAGAACATCCAACGCTTTGTGAGGGTCCAAAGAAAAGGCTAAGTCCAGATAACAGCCCTGGGAGAGGTCCAGGAGTCTGGGCTCTGTGGTGGTCATTCGTTCTCTGAGCTAGGATTTCACTAGCCGTTCCCACCCTGTATATAGTCTGTACAGAAGACACCCTCCCTGAGAATACTGTAGGTGAGTCATCCAGCCAAATTTATATCTCCAAAACATTTTTAGCTTTTTCTATATGCTATGAATTGAGATGACATGTTCAACTTGTAAATAAGCCTTTTTGTATATTAAAAAAGTAATTTTTCATAATTTGCCTATCTGCTTCTTCCTTGACAGTAGTTAATGAGAACCTAGGCAGTAAATTTGGTGCACCTGAACAGAAATCAGGCTGTATTTTTTTGCTCAACAGTGTCAGAATTGACTATCCCACAGTTAACAAGAAATGTTTAATGCTGAGGCATTTACTGGCTGTTCGTTTGCTGTCTCGCTGGAGGTGGGAGGTGGGCAGGATTTAGCGTTTTACAGTCAATATCTGGCTATTCTTCCAGTGAGCTGGTCTGAATATCAAAGCTGATGGGCTAAGAGCCATTCCTACGAGATCCAGGGGTAGTCCCAAGTCCTCCTCACGCCTGAATCTCATCTTTCAGGGGCAGTCCGGTGACACACTGAGTTGGAGTGGGGCTGGGCTCTGGTGTAGGGAAAAGGGGAGAGTCAGTGCTGGCAGCTGGAGCCCCGGACACTGAGCAGCCAGCCTGGGGTGAAGGGGCCCTGGGAAGCAGCCACAAGCAGGGTTCAGTCCTGGGTGGGCACCCTGGCAGGTACACATGGAGGGCTCAAGTCTAGTAAGAGATCAGTTAACCAATGGCAAAAACTGGACCACTGCAGCAGGGCCAGTGAGTAGAGAACAGGGCCTGGGATGGGTTCTCGAACTGGGACGGGAGGGCCGGGAGGAGGGCTGCCACGGCTGGGCTGGAGGGGTAGAAGGTGCCTCTGTACTCCCTCCTCTCCCTGATAAAACTTTGTGGTTTTTTTTAAAGATTCTATTTATTTATATATTTTAGAGAGAGGGGAAGGGAGAGAAATATCAATCAGTTGCCTCTCACACATGCAAACCCACAACCCTGGCACATGCCATGGCCAAGAATCAAACCTGTGACTTTCACTTTGCAGAACGATGCCCACCCAGCTGAGCCACAGTGGCTAGGGCCCTGAGAAAACGTAGCATCCAGGGTGGAGCATTTGGAGGCAAGCCCCATGGAGGGTTTTTAAACTCAAAACTAGTTCTGTGGGCTGTAATCAAATGGACTGAAGAAGGGTTCTCTGGTTGAGTAAATGTAGGAAATGCCCGAGCACATGGAATGTAGCAGATTTTCTTTCTGCAGAGCATCCCAGAGGCTTTGCTCTGTGTCAGGGGAGCTATTGCTTCTCTGGCAGTGATTTCCTGGCAGAAGGCCCACAGCCAGAGTCCCACTCCTGGCCTCGCGCCTCCTGTGGGGAGGACTCGGGTAGCTGCTTGCACACTCATTAGGAGGAACTGAGTGTGCGTGGCTCGCCCTTTCCTCTGCCCCTTTCAAAGGCCACCTCCAGGCTTTGCATCTTCTCTACTTTGCCACACGTTACAGCTTTGGAAGCAGCACTGCTCTACTTTGGGGACAAAAGGAGTTCAGTGTTGCCGGAGACTGGGTGAGTCACAGTATTAAGACCACTGTGGCCATTCAAGTCAGCCACGTCCTCTGTGTCACTTAACTGGCCACAGTCCTGCTGCATAGCACTGTCCATAGAGTCTCAGCATGTAACAACAAGCATTTATTTACTCGTGAATCTGGGTCAACTGAATGTTGATCTATGCAGCTTGGGCCGCGCTGGGTAGCTGTGGGTCAGCCGGGGGCAGCTAGTCTAGCTGGCTCGGCTGGGGCACTTTGGATCTCTTCCATGTGACTCTCATTTTCCGCCAGGACCAGGGCATTGGCTTGAGTATCGCTTTCTTGTGGTGATGGCAGGAGCACCAGAAATAAGCAGACAAATGGCAGGTTGCCGTGAGGCCTCTGCTCGGAACCATCAGCTTTACCTCATTCTTTTGGCCAAAGCAAGTCACGTGGCCTAACCCATCGTTGCTGAGATCAGGAAGTGTACACCTTCCATCATGTGAGAGGGAGAGAGCATTTTTGAACTATAATCCACAGAGATAAGATTTATTTCCCTCCCAATTATAGAATATATTCTTGCCAGATCCCAAGTCTATCCGGTCAATCATCAGTGTCAAAGTCCAGGATGTTGTGTGTTCTGCATTCATTCTGATGTGGCTCTTCTCGAGGAAACTAAAAAGGAATTTTTCTGCCCCCCCACACACATACACCCAGGATGCAGCTGTGAGACAGGGCCAGAGTTACTGCCGTCTCAGTCCCTGTTCACGGCATGTGCAGTCCCGCTGGGCAGATGTTGCCAGTGCCTCTGCTCTGGGCAAAAGGTCCCTTGAGGGGCTCCCCAGTCCACTGTGCTCTGCAACTGTCATTGGTGTGATCTTCGTCTTCCATCGTCTTTTTGACTCCTGAAGAAGGCAGTTGAAAGTGTTTTCTTTGGCAGTGGAATAACTCTTTTGACCTCTTCCTGCCTAAAGGAAGTTGGAGCGTTGAGGTCCTTTACATTTCAAACAGCCTCAGTCCCCTTTACGCCACACTTATAATGCATTTGCCAATTCAGCTTTCTCAGACATTGTGGGTGTTCTACGGGGCTGGCCAAAAAGTCTGTTAAAATAAAAGACGCATTTTTCAATTTCACCAATAACTTTATTGATTTGGAAATTTTGAGTATGTCTGTTGTCTCCCATGTAAATTGCTCTCAATTAATGTCTCGATTTGATCACTGCGAACTTCAACTGGTCTACCCAGCCATGGAGCATCATCATCCAGCAAGAAATCTCCAGCACGGAACTTCATGAACCACTTTTGACACATTCGATCAGTCACAGCACCTTCTCCATACACTACACAAATATTTTGTTGCATTTCAGTTGCATTCTTACCCTTCTTGAAATAATAAAGCATAATATGCCAAAAATGTTGTGTATTTTCTTCCATCTTCAATATTAAAATGGCTACACAAAAATTCACCAATTTTAATTTTGATAAGTTTTTTTTAAAGCACACTGATAAGACAGCTGTCACAATACAATCTAACAAAATTATTTCAAATGAAGTTAAAGACAACTAAGCACTACTAGAGCCATGTTGAACTTTTTGGCCAACCCAATACATACAACATTCCAAATCACTCTGGGCCAAAAGCCACACCCACAGTTCTGTTGGTAACACACCTCTCTTTCCATTTGATTGCTGGTACCTGCATCAGGTCCTGTGGGCCACACCCTGAAGGTTGCTAGGCACCCTGTTATCACTGAGGATATTCTGGAGCCACCTTACTCCTTTCGGGGACCTTAAGACGAAGGGCACTCTAATCAAGGAGGCACATCCCTGATCTCATCTCTGCTTGGAGGCTGCATCTCACTACCACTGCCTCGGATTGGGTCTTTGTACCATAGGTCAAGTTTTAATTTCAAGATATTTTTAGTGGCTGGAGAGACTGAAAATGAGAAATAATTTCATATTCTAGATTCTGCATGTAAACTGGCTCATTCATTTCTGAACTCATACTTTTAGTACCGTATCATATATAGCTTGAAGAAGTTATGTTCACAATACTGTGCCTGGAAACTAGTCTGCTGAATTCCATAAATTAATATGTGCATTTCCCCCCTCCCAAATCACCATAGGCAATAATCGTACCAAATATTTCTTCACCATATAGCGCAGGTCACCATCTTTCTTGCCATCTTCATAACTTTCTCTAAATCACACTGTTCAATTTCAAACCTGTGCTACATGTTTTAGGACCTTGTTGCAACAGCCTTCCATGCCAGGTACAATTTTTCCAAATAAGTTTACTATGGTCCAATAATGCCATCTAATGAAAACCACAAGAGGCCAGAAGTATACAACCAGCATTCACTTAGCTGAGGCATCTATGAGTCTGCTGAGGGGAGCTGGCCTACTCTGGGGCTGCTGAGCAGCTCTTTTCTGCTCCTGTGCCTCCTCCCCTGGGACCAGAGCAGGCCTAGGACATTGAATAGTGATGGCACAGTGCAAAAAGATAAACAAAACACAGGAGGCCTCCAAAGGCCTAGGTTTGGAACAAGGGAAGTCACATAAGAGCCCCAAACCAGTGGAGGAGGGAAGTACACACCTCTAGAATTAGAGGAGACAAATATCTGAACAGTAATGTCATCTACCACACTCTCTAACCCAGGTTTGGTCATAGATTGACATTGTAGACTCCATCTGTCTCCAGAGGGAGGAAACAGTAGGGTCATTCATTGATACCCTGTCACCAGTGATTTGCCAAAGCCAGTCCCTGCTGTTATTACATGCTTCCCTCTCCAGTCCCTGCATTCAGAGACTTCACACCAATAACTTGAAATAGACCATGTTGGGAGAATTGACACCACAGGAATCAGCAAACATTACAAATCAGGATATCCCCCTGCTTACCTGCAGAGAGCCTGTTGTTACTCATTTGCCAGTGTGCCTAATAGCAACACAAATTCTGCAAGTTGCCAATACCCTAATATGTCTACAGTTCTTTTCCAAATTTATATGCCCACACACCCATTTTGTGGAGACCTCGTGTGCCCAGAGTGTTATGACACAGCTACCTTGGTCATCTAGTGGCTTTCAAATTCTAAAAGTCATGCATTCATTTTTCAAATGAAATTGGCTCTGTAAGGTCAAGAACACAGTTAAAAGTGGAGCCGATCTGGCTGAAGTTGGGGGCAGGAGACTCAGAACCCCCACACATTCCACATCCCCCCTTCCCTGATCACCCAACCAGAGGCAGCACAGACATAGGTCCACAGAGTGGAATTTGAAAACCAATTATCTAGTTCAGAAATTTTCAACCCATGCACTGCCTGATGTGCCACAAGAATTTTCAAAACATGCAGTACCTGACTACTTAGTCAGGGGCACCAACCTGTTTTCCCTTAGATTGTCAAATTTTAAAAAAAAAAGTCAACATTCAACACAACCATAGTCCTCTGGTGCGAATAAATCAAAATTATACTTATCTTTTTTTGGCAGATTGGCAAAATACCGTAATGTATTTTTTGGTGTGCCACCGAATTTCAGTAATTATTTTGTGTGCCATGAGATGGGAAAGGTTGAAAATCGCTGATCTAGTTAAACACCAGATGAACTGAGGCACACTCGTAGAAAAGTTGCAAGCACATTTTGAAAGAATTGGAGCCCTTCCTTATAGAATCCCAGAAGCAGGCTGATTCCCCCAACACTCTGACAAACACAGGGCGCAGCCCGTCTGTGCCGCCCAGTCCTTCCTTCTGCCTCGGCAAGGACCTGAGTCTGCAAGGACAGGAGCTGTGCCTCATTTACTTGGCCTCCACGCCCAGCACCGGGAATCCCTCAGTAGTTTTCATTAATTCTGCTCAATTTGTTTCCACCTGAGTCGTTCTGGAAGGCTGCATGGAGGAGGGGGAAGTGAACAAAGCATTGAGAGATATAAAGAAATTGGATCTTGTGAGTGGCCCTTTCAGAATTTATTTGAACAGGAAGTCACTGGGTACACAGAGGTGGAGCTACAGAAGCTTTGAGACTGCCCTTTAGAGGTACTGGGTATTGTTTCATTTTGTTTTTACTGGATGAAATGAGGGAGAGAAGGAGGGAGGAAGAAGAAGAGGAAGAGGAGGAAGACTGTGTCTGGCAGGCTGGGCTGAGCAGAAACCAAAGGCCTTTAGGCAGACTCTCATGGTGGAACCTGCAACTGCCTTGTCAGTGAGCTAGGGGCCTCTGGTGAGCCCATCCAGCTCCAAAATGCACTCCTCTGTCCTGCTGTAGTTCCAGAAAATTTATCATTAATGGATGTTTCCTTTGGGCACAAACGTTGAAATCCAATGAAAATGATGCCAATGTTACCCAGGATCTTCAGACTTGAAGAATGAATGAATGAGTGAGTGAATAAATAAATGAATGAGGCCATGGTAACAAAAACCCTCATCCACTGTTTCCTGAACCACCTAGGAATTTCCTACAATTGAGTGGATGTGGAAGACCCAGCTATGTAGTAGCACACCAGCTTTCGTACATACATGGGACCCTCACTTACTAATCATTGCAATTCTGGAAACATTCTTGGAACTCAGAGTTTATCTGAGGTTCCTGAAAAGTGATCAGTAGTCTTCTTCTTCTTCTTCCTCCTCCTCTTCTTCTTCCTCTTCTTCCTCCTCTTTCTCCTCCTCCTCCTCCTCCTCCTCCTTCTTCTTCTTCTTCTTCTTCTTCTTCTTCTCTCTCTCTCTCTCTCTCTCTCTCTCTCTCTCTCTCTCTCTCTCTCTCAGCTGGTAGACAGAACAAAGAACAAGTGCATGAGCCCCAGCATGTGACTGAACCACTACAGCATGGAATGATGTGTGCAATGATGACATGCACAGAAAGCAATGATCAGCTTACGGCGAGGAGGGGTGGCAGGAAGGGGCGTGCAAGATTAGCAAACATGTGATAGGAAAAAATACCTGATGCAGATTTTGAAGATGAGTAGGAGGTTGTCTGAAGGGGCTGGAGATTTCTCATGAGAAACCATGGAGGCTAGAAGTAAGCGAAATATCTTTCAAATGCTAAGAGAAAAGAACTGTCAACCCAGAACTTTTATCCATGAAACTATCCCTCAAAGATGAATGTAAAAATTGACACTCTCAAGTAAGTATACACCCTCAGATGGAGGAAAACAAAGTCATTGCCAGCAGATCTGTTCTACAGGCAGAAAGGAAATGATACCAGAGGAAACTTGGAGCATCAGGAATGAGGGAAGAACAATGGAAATAGCCAATATCTGGGTAAATGTAGTAGATTTTCCTCTTGAGTTCTTTAAAATATGTTTAACAGTTGAAAACAGAAAGTATCACATTGTCTAATGGGGCTTTAAATGTATGTAGATGTCGTAACCCAAGGACAACATGGAGGGTGACGGTCAAGGGGCCCAGATGGGCCAGATAACAACATTCTCCAGTTGAAGAGGCAAAGTATTGATTCTTGTAGACTGAGAAAAGTTTGACACTTTTATTGTAAACCCTAGTGCAATCAGGAAACAAACAAGCTGTACATAAGGGTGCAGGCAAAAATAGGATAGATACATTGAAATGGAATACTACAATAAAAAGTTCAGATAACCCAAAGGAAAACAGGAACAAACAAACAAACAAAACATAAAAAAACACAAAGAAAATGATAGACCTAAATCTGAACATATGAATAATTACATAAAATGAAAATGGTTTAAAAGCACCAATTAAAAGAGAGTAAAGTCGGAGCACTCACACCACCTGATTTGAAGACTTACTGTGAAGCTGCCATGATCAAGACAGTGAGGACAGGTCAGAGGAACAGAAGAGAGCAGGGTCATCAAACTGCGGTCGAAGACCAACTCTGGCTCATGGTCTGTTTTTGTATGACCCTGAGCTAAGAATAGATTTTTACATTTTTTAAAAGATTGTATTTATTTATTTTTAGAGAGGAGAAGGGAGGGAGAAAGAGAGGGAGAGAAACATCCATGTGTGGTTGCCTCTCACGTGGCCCCCCCGGGGACCTGGCCTGCAACCTAGGCATGTGTCCTGACCGGGAATCGAACTGGTGACCCTTTGGTTCACAGCCCACGCTCAATCCACTGAGCTACACCAGCCAGGGCAGATTTTTACATTTTTAAAGCAGTTTTTTTTTTTTTTAAGGATATAAGAGAGAGACTGTATCATCCACAAATCCTAAAACATTTACTATTTGGCCCATCACAGAAAACGTTTACCAACTCCTGGAATAGAGCTCAGAAAAAGGCCAACACAACTAGGACTGACTGATTTTTGACAAAGGTATGAAGGTGACGCAGGGGAGAAAGAATAGCCTTTTTTACCAATAGTGCTGGAACAAGTAGCTATCCATAGGCAAATAAAACAAAACAAAACAAAAAACTTCCACCTAAACCTCACACCTCATACAAAAATTACCTCAGAACAGACATCTAATATAAAATATAAAACCACAAAACTTATAGAAGAAAACAAAGGAGAAAATGTTTGTGACCTGAGTTTAAATAAAGAGTTCTTATACATGACATCAAAAACATAAAACATAAAAGAAAAAAGTGAGAAATGGGACTTCATCAAAATGGAAAATGTGTTTTCTACAAAAGACACTGTTAAGAGAATGAAAAGACAACCACAGACTGGAGAAATTATTTTTTATTACATATCTAACAAAGTATTTGTACCCAGTATAGATAAAGCACTCCTAAAATTCAACAAGAAAACAAATGATCCAATTTAAAAATGGCAAAAGAGGACTTCCAACCAAGATGGAGGTGTAGGTAGATACACTTTGCCTCCTCACACAACCTAAAGAAGGACAACGACAAATTTAAAAACAAAAAATAACCAGAACTGCCAGAAAACTGAACTGTATGGAAGTCTGACAACCAAGCAGGTGGAAGAAACATTCATCCAGACCAGTAGCAGGGGCAGAAATGGGAAGCCATGCAAAGAGGACTTGAGGCACCTCGGTGGCTGAAGGACTGGGACAGCTGGTAGAGCAGGCAGTCCCACATTTGCATGCAGATAAACTGGGAGGAACAACTGGGGAGTGAGACAGACCACACAACTCAGGGTTCCAGTGCAGGAAAATAAAGCCTCAAACCTCTGACTGAAAAAACTTGCGGGGGTTGAGGTGGTGAGAGAAATTCCCAGCTTCACAAGTGAGTTTTTTGGAGAGACTCACAGTGTCCTAGAACATTCACAAAACCACCCACCTGGGAATAAGTACCAGAAGGGCCCAATTTGCTTGTGGATAGCAGGAGAAGTGACTGAAAACTGGCAGAGAGCTAAACGAGCAGCATTGTTCCCTCTTGGACCCCTCCCCAACATATAGTACCACAATGCAGTGCCATGAGTTGCCCTACCCTGGTGAATAACCAAAGTTCCACCCCTTACTACATAACAGGGGCACAGAGACAAAAAAAAAAAGTGGCCCAAATAAAAGAACAGATCAAAACTCCAGAAAAACACAACAAAGTGATGGAGATAGCCAACCTATCAGATGCTGAGTTCAAAACACTGGTAATCAGGATGATCACAGAAATGGTTGAGTATGGTCACAAAATAGAGGAAAAAGTGAAGGCTATAAAAAGTGAAATAAAGGAAAATGTAAAGGGAACCAACAGTGAAGGGCAGGAAACTGGGACTCAAATCAATAGTTTGGACAAGAAGGAAGAAATAAACATTCAACCAGAACAGAATGAAGAAACAAGAATTCCAAAAAATGAGGATAGGCTTAGGAACCTCCAGGACAACTTTAAATGTTGTCCATCCAGCAAAGTTATCATTTACAATGGGAGAGCAGATCAAGTGCTTCCCAGATAAGGTCAAGTTAAAGGAGTTCATCATCACCAAGCCCTTATTATATGAAATGTTAAAGGGACTTACCTAAGGAAAAGGAGATGATCAAAAATATGAACAGTAAAATGACAACAATCTTACAGCAATCAACAACCAAACCTAAAAAAACAGAAACAAAAATTAACTATGCAAATAACTAGAACAGGAACAGAATCACAGAAATGGTGACCACATGGCAGGGAAGGAGAGAGGGAAGAATGGGGGGAATAGAATGGTACAAGGACTAAGAAGCATAAATGGTAGGTAGAAAACAGACAGGGGGAGGTTAAGAATTGTATAGGAAATGTAGAAGACAAAGAACTTATGTGTATGACCTATGGACATGAACTAAGTGGGAGGGGATGATGGTTGGAGGTGGGGTGCAGGGCAGAGGCGAATAAAGGAGAGGAAATGGGACAACTGTAATAGCATAATCAATAAAATATATTTTTAAAAAGTAATATACATGTGGAAATAAAATGAATAAATTTTTAAAATTAAAATTGGCAAAAGAGAGATGCTTCAGTGATAGGAGATATAGATGGTAAATAAGCACATGAAAAGATGTTCAACATCATTAGCCATTAAGGCAATGCAAATTTAAACACAAATAAATGCAATTATACAACTACTAGAATGGCTAAAATTTAAAAATGCCAAGTATTGGCCAAGATTCAGTGTAACTGGAACCCATGCACAAGCTGGCAGGATGCAGAATGGCACAGCTACTGTCAAATAGGGCTTGGCAGTTTCTTATAAAGTTGAGCATAGAGTTACCACACAATTCAACAATCCTACTCTTTGATTTACCCTAGAGAAATGAAAATGTATGTTTATCCAAAACCCCATACATGAATATTTACAGAAGCTCTACTCATAATCATCAAAAGCTGGAAATAACTCAAACATCCATAGGCAAATGAATGAGTAAATAAACTGCGGTCCTTCCATACAAGGGATTACTCAACAGTAAAAAGGTAAAAACTAGTGAAACAAAACTAGTGAAACAACTAGAATAAATCTCAAGGGCATTGTACTGAATCACAACAGGCTACATACTGAATGATACTTTTTATATGACATTCTAAAAGAACAAATCCATCATGATGGAGAACAGTGTCAGGGGTTGGGGGGGATGGTATCACTACAGAGAGGTAGTGCAAGGGGGGTATTTCTGGAATGAGGGAGCTGTTTTGATAGCAATGTTAAAATTCATTTAATTTGTATAACTATACATCAGAAAGAAAAAGAGGGAGATAGGGATGGAGGGAAGGATGGAGAAAGGGAGGGAAGAAGGAAGAGAGGGAGGGAGAAGAGGAAGAAGGAGGAGAAAAGGAAGGAAGAAAGGAAGCAAGGGAGGGTGGGAGGAAGGAAGGGGGAGAGAGAAGAAGGAAGGTTGGTTCATTCTTGAAAAAGTTGGAAACCATTTCTCTACATTCTACTCGTACACTAGACCTAAAGGGGTTGGTTAAACTGCCGCCAGCAGGGAGGCTATGATCGTGGAAACAGAATAAGGAAGGAGGGAAAGAACCAGAGATAAAGACATAAGTGAGAGGCCCTGCCCTCAAAGACCTTGTGAGCTCATAGGGGAGATCCATCCAGTCGGGAAAACCAGTGCGCAAACAAATAATGACCAAGACAACCAGTGTGGCACCCCATCTGGGTGTCCAACAGGAGCCACAGACATCATGTGCTCTGAGACCCTCCAGGGCTGGGAGATGCACACACACATCTATCCTTGTAGGATCAGATAAGAGGCATCCCTTCCCCTGGTTTCTCCTCCGTGGAATGAACTGGTGGCCTTCCCAGGGCTTCCAGCCCCATCAGTTTGTGTGATACTCAACAGTACGATCCATTCTCAGCAGTATGTTCAGAGCACACCGGTGGAGATTGTTCCAAAGAAGCCCAGCCCCCAGCCCAGCTCCCAGCCTACCATACCCTCTGCCCGGCCTCAGTCTGGGGCTGTTGGCTTTTGCACTATACATAGATGCCGTTCAGCATACGAAGCCTCTAGGTTCTCTAGTTGCAACCCAACCAAAAGTGCCTTTGCTCCCCACTCCCCAGCTATGTCAGTGGCACAGATGGCTGACTGCCTACCCAAGCTATCACCCTCTTCCCTTCTACCAGAGTCCTGATTCTGCTGGGGTCACAGTGTGCCACTGAATCTCCACACTGCACTTTCTTCTCCCCATTAAAGAGTGTCCTGTGACTCACCTCCTGTGGGGCTTCCTTCCTGCCCAGGAACCAGCCTTCTCTGTTCTCTGTGCAGTGGGAATACATCTTCACTCCCCTCCAGCTCAATCCCACCTATAGCAAGGGGGAGAGGTCTCGGACCCTGACTTCCTTATCTGTGAGATAGGTGTGATAAATTGCCAACCTCAAAAATTATTTTGAAGAGCAAATGAGACCCAATATATAAAACACCTGACCCTTAGCGGGTGCTCAACTAGCTCCCCTCCTTCTCCACGTCCCCAAGACATCATGATCACAGACATAGTCCGTCGGCCAACAGACTCAGTTACGCTTTGTCCCCTCTTGGCAAGAATCCACTTAGTCTGTTCTGTCCTAAGAATCAGTCTAAGGAGTACTTATGAGGTGTGGTGGCTTTGATGTGTCAGCTTGGCTAGGTTTAACTACATTTTCTTTCCTGGTTTCTGGTTCAGGTGGGTCATAGAGAGATTCTGGTGAAGGAAGAGGTAGGGGAGCAGCAGGCATTCAGTAGCATAGACCGGAGGCAACAAGAACATGCACAAGCTTTGTCCTCGTGGCTCCAGCTTGTCCTTGCTCTCCGCACTCTCCACCCACCTTTCCTCTGGACCACCTGTCCTTTGGGCTGACGATGCTGACGTGACACAAGGGCCTTACACAGCCTGCCTGACCAGCTCCCACCACTGGGTAGGTAAGACCATGTCTCCTTAACAGATCTATTTTTACCTGTCTGTCTGTCTATGTCTATTTATCATCTTTAATTAATCAACCAATCATCATCATTAAGCTATCTAGTTATCTATTTCTCTCTCCACATATTTATATCTACTTATTTATGTCAATATATATCTACCATCATCTATCAATCTATCACCATCTGTCTATATATCTATATCTACTTGTTTCTTTATCTATTTGTCTATCTATCTATTTTTTAATCATCTAGCATCTGTCTGTCACAGCGGTTCTGCATCTCAGGTTGAACCCTGGCTGATCTAGGACATGTGATGAGCGGATGGCTCCGAAGTTCTGACACATCTTCCAGGTGCCAGACTGGGCACGTGCCACAGGTACAGTGGATGGAGAAGTAAGTGTCATAACAGTGTTTACTCTGCCACAGGCATTTTTGGGGACATATTATCTAGTACCACAAAATGCTGGAAGCAAACCATCCCGAACCTTCTAAGCTAAAGGCAATGGTCACTTATTCTAATGTAGGTGGGCTATAGTATGTGTGGGAGGCCCAGGCTGAAGAGGCAGCAGTGACTGAGGGAAGAAGTCTTCTTGTGGCAATGGCAGAAGCCCAAGAGGACAAACAAGGATTTGCAAGGTCTTTTAAGGCCTAGACTTGGAACTGGCACACTGTTACTTTCATCCTATTTAATGGACCAAAGCAAGTCACATGGCCAAACCCAAAGGCAAAGAAAGGGTAAGGAAGTTCACCTCACCCACAGGAGGCCAAGGCCAGGGCATGGATTCTGGGCAAGGTGAAGAACTGAGGCCAATGATTCTATCTCCCACACATAGTGTTTACTCTGTGACACAGTTTACATTATTTGAGTTCTGTAATCCTCACAACAACCTTATGAGATAGGTTCTACCATTATATCTAGTTAAGTGAAATAACTCATCCAAGATTACACTGCCACTAAGTGGCAGATCACGACTCACTCAGTCTAACTCGGGTGCCCTTACTTCACCACGATGAGACAGTGGTGAGCAAAACAGACACGTGGGGGAACTGGCATTAATCAAATAATTGCACAAACAAAAGAATAACTGCAGGTCTCAAGATCATGAGGGAGAGGTACATGGTGCTATGAGACAACTTAATAGGCGTATTTGACCAAGCTGGAGAGGTTGGGAAAGACTTCTCTGAGAAACCGCTGACAGCCTCAATCTGAGGGATGACTCACAAAAGGGCAGTGGCAGGTGTTCTGGGCAAAGATGAACAAGGGCAGCCCAGAGGTGGGAGGGTGGAGTGCAGTACAGAGAGCAAGCTGGAGCAGCTGGCGGGGCGGGAGCCCGTTGTGAGAGGCCTGAAGGAAGGAGGCCAGGAGTGCAAAGCCTTTGACTTGGAGTGACACATGACTTTGTAGGAGCATCAGAAAGCACTAGAGAGGTTTTCAAGGCAACAATACATAAGACTACATGTTGGAAACATCTGTCTAGCTGCAGGATACACAAGCAAAGGCCAGGAGCCCAGGCATAAGGCCATCAGAGGCCACTAGGGAGGGATAGTGGTGGAAGTGGACAGTGGTGTGTACATTCAATACACACCATTTAGGAGGTGAAATCCATAGGACTTGGCGAAGGGTTCCAAGTGAGGAGAAAGAACAGGAGGAGTTAAGGAGCAGTCCCAGGTGTCTAACTCACCTGACTCTGAGGTGAACAATGAGTGAGGGCTTTTGAGACGAGTGGGGACAGTGTGAGGTTGGGATAAGTGGGGGCATCAGGAGTTCAGGTTTGCACATGTTAACAGAGTTTAATGTGTTTTTGATCCATCCAAAAAGAGAGGCCTGCGGACTGTTAAGGCTTGTGGGTCTTGAGCTCAGAAGAGAGCGAGCCCTGGTGCTGGCTGGTGCATCAGCAGCACGCGAGAGATCATGGGAGCTGTGGGTGAGATCATCTGAGCACAGTGGAGCCTCAGAGAGCAGACGTCCTGGAAAGGGATTTTGAGAAATCCCAACCATTGCAGGCCAGAACCAGCAGGTGAGGCTTGCTCAGAGTATAGAAGGAATGGCAAAAGACAGAGAGCAGCAGCAGGGGAAGGGCCTCAGCATCCAAGGAAGGAGTGGTCCCAGGAGAGGTGGCAACAGCAGCAGTGCACCTGATCACCATTATAGCCTCGCAGTCACCTTGGCCCTTGTGTCTCCCTCATCCCACTCGTCAAGAAGTCTTTTTGGATTTAACTTTAGAGAATCTTTTCACTTTTCACCATAACTAACTCCCAGGTCCCCTGTGCTATGCTGGAACCCGCTCATACCAGCTCACGAGAAATTTGCTAGCCGGTTGTTAGACCACTGGCCTTGTGAGGCTGCCACGGAGGGAGCACTTTCCTATGGCGATCAGATCAGGACTTTCTTCGAGCCCTCCAAGAGACTGCTTTATTAGCGCTCCGCTCCACTGCTGTACCCACATCTTATCCCAGGCCTTCTTACCGGTCTACCTGCTCCCCACCTTGCCTCCTACAGCCTATTCTCATTCCCCATGGACTGTCATTCAGATTGTGTCCCTTCTCTGCCCTCATGGCACTGACTCTGTGCTCTCATTGCACTCAGCCCAAGTCCCATGTCCCAAAGGCCCTCCCACACCTCATCTTTCTTCCCCACACCACACCACTCCAGCCTCCTAGTTGTCCCATATACACTCCCAGCCCACTCTGCCTCAGAGCCTTTGCGCTGGTTGTTCCTACTGTCTGGAATGTTCTTCCCCAGCTACGCACATGAGTCACACCTTGTCTCCTTCAGGTCTTTGAAGTCCTGACCACTCTATTTAAAATTATAACCTCCTCCTTAAACCCATCCCCTTATCTCCTGTATTTTTTTTCTCTACAGTACAAATGAGCTTCCAACTCACTGGGTCATTTGCACTTGCTGAATGAGCTCATTGGCGACTGTAGCAGGAGGTGTGTTGGTGTGTGGGGAGCAGAAGCCAGGCTGGAAGTGGGCACGGAGAGTGGAAGGTGTGAAATGAAGAAAGCAATTAGAGATAAGTCTTCAAGTATTTTGCCAGCAGAAGGGAACATGAAAGAGAAAACAATAGCTAGACATGGTTTTTTGTGATTTTTTGATGGGAGAAACTTAAGTGTGAGTTGCTGAGAGGGATGCATTTGAGATGGAGAGGTCAAAAAGACAAGGTGGAGTGGGGCGAACCTAAGTGCCTGCTGGGGCCAAAAAGCATAGGGAGGCCAGCAAGGTGGAGAGACCTGGCCTTGGACAGCAGGAGGGTGATGCCCTTGCTGGAACAAGAGAAAAGGAAACGGGAGTAGCCAATGGGGATAGGCTTGTCGGTTTGGCACTGGGAAGAAAAAGGAGTCTCTACACCTTCCCCGGGCACGGTTGATGTGGTCTGCTGGGAGAAGGGAGATCAGAGGCTCAGGGAAAGTGGAGCAGGTTTGGGATACTTAGTCACTGGGTGGTGAGTTGTTCCTGTGGACCATCTATGGGTGATCACCCACTGATGGGCGGACTGTCTGCCCCTGGAGGTCTAGTTGCAGCCTTGCTGTGCAGCTCAGGGGTCTGGAGAAAGAGAGCGGTGCCAGGGTCATGCACACGGGCACCGGCTAAGCAGGTCTGATGATGGGGCTGAGGGCCGGACATGGGGAGATGCCAAAGACCCAAAGATGTCACTTCCTTCTTGTTTGGACATTTTGTTTTCTACTGTGAGGTTGGGATTTTAGGACAGTGCCTCTTTCAGGGAGCTGCCTCTTTCCCTGAAAGAAATTGTTCTGGGGCGAGGGAGGAATTGTGTTTAACTAGAATGCTTTACAAGGTGGCAGGGGGCGGGAGGGACCCATTAGGCCTGCTGCCACGTCCCTGCGTTGCAGCCAGCTTCTGGAGCACCAGGTAATCCCCGAGGTCCTTTATTGCCTCCCCACTGCGAGAGTGACACCGGCCCCTGCTTTACGACCTGGCAGCACTGCTTCTACGAGCAGCCCTGCTGTCAATAAAGGCTGTGTTTTTATTACGGGCAGGACAATTTATGGGCTGCCCCAGCACTGGGCAGACAGCCATTTGGCCAGGGAGGAAAATGACCTAACACTTAAGAAATTTGGAAGCCAGAGAAAAGTGTGCGTGTGCATGTGCATGCACGGGGTGTGCACGCATGGGGTACGCACACATGTAGCCATGTCTGTTTTCACTCAGCTTTGTCTGCCTGACCTACCATGCATTGGAAACAGGAACAGCTCTGTTACATTTGTTGGTTATGAAAATGCAATGAAATAAAATGACCTATTTTATTCTGGAGAGAGCCTTTGCGTCACACGCTGACAATGAGGGCTTTGGGAGAGAGGCAGGTGAGCAGAGGTGGTCGGCTTCTGCCAAACCAACCTGGATCCCTTTCTCCCCAGATACATGTAGCTTTCAGCAGAGATTATGATAAAGGCTCCCCGGAGAGACGTTGTCATATTTTACTGAAATGTGTGTTTTAGGTCTGCCTTTTCACTAGACTATAAGCTCCTAGACAGCAGAGCCATGTCTCATTTGACTTTGCATTCTTAGTTCTTTAAATGGCGCCTGGCACCATAGTAGGTGTTCAATCAGTGGTCATGAAACAAGAGAGAGTTGTCTCCTGGGCAGTGAAGGGTTCTGCCGCGAGTCATCTCGCTGGCAGGGTGAGTCTCCTGCTGGCAGAGGCCCGGTCTCTGTCCGCACAGGCCCGGACACGCAGGAGGCACTCAGGAATGCATACCACACTGGGTTGGACTGAGCAAGTCACAGAACTCTGGGTCAGATGACTGTCCAGTTACGTGGATTTGCAACTGTTACACCTCATCTCAGACAGTGCTAAAAACAAGAACAGACACGTGGCCTCAGGACCATTCCTTCTTGGACTTGTTGCCGCCCTTCCTCAACCCACTGACTTCTGAATAGTGGGGGTCCTAGGCTCAGTTAGTCCTCAGACTTTCCTCTACTTTCTCTCATTGGGCATGCTCATGCTAGCTCATGGTTTCAACGCACAGAGCCCTCTCAAATGCATACCTCACCCATGAACGCTAGACTTTTAATTTATTGCCTGTTTGACATTCCCTTAGAGGTCTCATTGGCTTCTCTAATTTTTGTCTCCAAACGTTTTTCTTCTCCTGTCTTCCTCATCTCAGAAAATAGCACCACATTTACCAGTTGACTATACCAAGAATCCAAGAGTCATCTGAGATGATTCGTGTGTGTCAACTTGACTGGGCCACAGGGTGCCCAGATATTTGGCA
Organism: Micronycteris hirsuta; assembly: GCA_004026765.1. Classification (NCBI taxonomy): domain Eukaryota; kingdom Metazoa; phylum Chordata; class Mammalia; order Chiroptera; family Phyllostomidae; genus Micronycteris; species Micronycteris hirsuta. Next base: position 23,868 of record PVJI01002300.1, on the reverse strand, counting down.
AAGCCTTATTCTGCGTGTGTCTGTGACAGTGTTTCTGGAGGATATTAACATTGAAGTTGATAGACTGAGTAAAGCAGATTGCCCTCCCCCTTGTGATGGCCCTCATCCAAGCAATTGAAAGTTTGAATAGAACAAAAAGGCAGAGTGAGGACTGTCTGACTGTCTTCAAGCTGGGGCATTGGTCATTTCCTGCCTTTGAACTTGAACTCAGACTATAGCTACACCATTGGCTCTCCTGGGTCTCCAGATTGCCAACTGCAGATCCTGTGATTTCATATGTGTGTGGGTGTGTATTCTCTCTTTCTTCCTACATTTACTAATGGAATTATACTATAAGAGCTGCCTCTTTTTCTTTCTTTTCTTTCTTTTCTTTTCTTCCTTCCTTCCTTCCTTTACTTTCTTCTTATCAGTATGACATGTGGCTATTTATTTGGGTTAAAATCTAATATCATTGTTTATTTTCTTGCTCGTACTGTTTAGCTTTGACCATTGGGAGTTCCTGGAGATTGGCTCCTATGTTCTTTTCAGATGCCCCATTTCTTGCTTTGTTTGTCTATTTGTTTTGAGGATTTCTTACTTTCTAGCACCACCAGACTCGCCTAGAATTGTTCTGCCTCAGCCCTGGAATCAGCCATTTCTCCACGCATTCCTGGTTCCTGTTAAGTGGAGAACGGTTTTAGAAACCGAGATCTAGGCACTGGGCATGCTCGCTGCTCCGGAGCGCCGTTGTTTCTAGACCTCTCATTGGGTAGAGCCGAGAAATGTCTGTGTGTGCAATCACCCATGCACAGTCTGCACTGGCCATGAGTTCATACTGGTAGGTCAGGTTTTAATCCAGTACTAAAGGGTTTATTTTAGTCTCCCCACTTTGCTTATTTGTAACTTCTTCAATATTGAGAAACCAGCTTTCATTATCTATAATTATTGACTTACTTATTCTAGTGTACACATAAAGAATTTCAGAATTGCTAATCATACCCTTGAAAGCAATGCATTTAATAACTAAGTTACAACATTTATGTGCACTTTGTCTTTAGCTTTACAATTTTCAATCAAGATACTCTTTCCACAGTTACTTAGATTATTTCTTTTCTTCCCTATACCCTATAATGTGGTTATGCTATTAATTTATTATAGCTAAATTCACGTTGTTTGCATTTCATCTCATGTTAACCTCTTATCCATGTTGGTTTCAATTATTTATTTGTTTGGGGATAGTGAAAGGTATATAAAACATTACTACAGTTCTAAGAGCTAAAAAAAGAGATACACTCAAGAAAATATCACCCTTCTTGATACCTGATACCTTTTCCCATTTCACCCTTCTTTCTGCCCGTTCTCAAACCCCTTCCTTGCACCCCTAATCAACCTGTTTAATTTCGGCTTGTTTTCCGATATTTCTTTTGCAGAAATAAGTGGATGTCTGTATATTTTCTTATTTATCTTTGCTCTTCAATGAAGGGTGACTTACTATAGGCATTCTTCTGCATTGCCCTGACATGGGCTGAGCATATTTCCATATCCAGAGAGTGTTCTGGAAGTAGTGTGCCCCAAAAACGACTCAAAATCGGTCATTTTGAGTCATTTCATTTTGAGATCATTTAGAGATCTTTCTCATTTTTTACAGCTGCATAGTACTCCATTGTGTGGATATACCATAGTTTATTCACAAACATAATTTCTGTCTGTTCTTCAAAGAAGCCAAACTTATTTCTGCCCTGGGACATTAACATTTGTTCCTTCTTCCTGAAACACTTTTGCTGGAATTTCCCATTGCTCCCTCCCCAGGGGCTTTCAGTTCATATTACCCTCTTCAGAAAGAGTGTCCCACCACCATTCTAAAGTGGCCAGAGCTCCAGTCCTCCCAGTCATTTTATCTCATAATCTTTGTTTATTTTCTTTGTAGCCTTCATCATTACATAATGTCGTCTGGCTTACTTGCTTGCTGGCTTGATTTATGGACTGTCATCCTTGTCCCCACTAGAGGATAAACTGTATGTCCTAGGCACTACTACATCTCTATCCTGTATACAGTCGGAGTTCCATAATGTTTGTGAGGTGAATCAGATACTGTCAGGTCTCACTCACAGCCTGTTGGTCCTCTTGGAACATCACAGGTAGATAAGTCTTGCACAAACCAATGGCTTCCTGTGTCTACCTGAGGGAATCTCTGGTCATGGGTGTGGTCTAGGCCCATTATAGGGCAAGCAAGAAGTTAGTATCTCAGGAGTGTCTCTCAATTAATGACAAACAGCTTCTTCAACCCTTTTGAGAAATTCTAAAGTGTTGTCCATAACAGAAACCAACATCCCCAGCAATGGCCCAGTTTCCCATAGCTGTGACCGATTCATGAACATACTGTCTACTGGCCCTGCCCCCTTCCCCATCTCCTTTGCCCACACCATCACTTGCTTCCTGGCATTGCTGCCTGCATGAACTACCTGCATCCATATCCTTGCTCAACTCTGCTTTCAGGGAAACCCACCCAAGACTCTTACTAAAGGAAGGACCATTTGGTGAGGACCCTCCCATCATGTACTGCAGAGCCCTAACCTTGGCCTTTCTTTGGTCAGCACTTTTGACCTCTCAGATGAAAGATAGGAAAGGCAAACCATTCCAAGTGTTCGGCTTCAATAAGCCAATTCCATAGGGTGGGAGGAGTTTCCTTGACAGAAATCCACATCAAAAATCCCTGAGCATTGTGCAGGGTCACGTGCCAAGGGGATCATCACCTGAGAACACTATAGCTGCCTTGGGCTTCCTGACAAGGGGCAAAGGATGAACAGCTTCCCTGTGGCCAAGCTATGGCAGGGCATGATGGAAAGCCTCCAGAACCATGTATAAAGAAGGATATTAAAAATTTTTAAAGGCCTAGACACTTCCAGCCAAGATGGAGGCATGGGTAGATACACTTTGCCTCCTTGAACAACCAAAAGGACAACAACAAATTTAAAAACAAAAAATAACCAGAAGTCCAGAGAATTGAACTGTATGGAAGTCTGACAACCAAGGAGTTAAAGAAGAAATATTCATCCAGCCCTGGCTGGTGTAGCTCAGTGGATTGAGTGCGGGCTGGGAACCAAAGAGTCCCAGTTCAATTCCCAGTCAGGGCACATGCCTGGGTTGCGGGCCAGGTCCCCAGTGAGGGCCATGTGAGAGGCAACCATACATTGCTGTTTCTCTCCCTCTCTTCCCCTCTCTCTAAAAATAAATAAATAAAATCTTAAAAAAGAAGAAGAAGAAATATTCATCCAGATGATGGGAGGGGTGGGGATAGGCAGCCAGGAAAAAGAGGACTTGCCACAAGGCATTGGCTAGAGGACTGGGGTGAGCAAGGTGGCAGCTGGAAGACTGGGTGGTTCCACATTTGCATGCAGATAAACTGGGAGGAACAACTGGGGAGTGAGACAGACCACACAACCCAGGGTTCCAGCATGGGTAAATAAAGTCTCAAACCCTCTGACTGAAAAAAATCTGTGGGAGTTGTGGGGATGGGAGAAACTCTCAGCCTCACAGGAGAGTTCATTGGAGAGACCTACAGGGCCCTAGAACATACACAAAACCACCCACCCAGGAATCAGCACCAGAAGGGCCCAATTTCCTTGTGGCTAGCAGGGAAAGTGACTGAAGCTGGCCAAGAGCTGAGCAAATGGCATTGCTCCCTCTTGGACCCCTCCCCAATATACAGTACCACAATGCAGTGCCATGAGTTGCCCTACCCTGGTGAATACCTAAGGCTCCACCCCTTACTACATAGCAGGGGCACAGAGACAAAAAAATATGGCCCAAATAAAAGAACAGATCAAAGCTCCAGAAAAAACACAAGGAAGTGATGAAGAGATAGCCAACCTATCAGATGCTGAGTTCAAAACACTGGTAATTAGGATGATCACAGAAATGGTTGTGTATGGTCACAAAATAGAGGAAAAAGTGAAGGCTATAAAAAGTGAAATAAAGGAAAATGTAAAGGGAACCAACAGTGAAGGGCAGGAAACTGGGACTCAAATCAACAGTTTGGACAAGAACGAAGAAATAAACACTCAACCAGAATGGAATTCTTCATTCCATTTCTTCAACAAGAATTTTTAAAAAATGAGGATAGGCTTAGGAACCTCCAGGACAACTTTAAACATTCCAAAATCCAAATCATGGGGGTGCCAGGAGGAAAAAAGGAAGAGAAAAACATTGAAAACTTATTTGAAAACATAATGAAGGAGAACTCCCCTAATCTGGCAAAGGAAATAGACTTTCTGGAAGTCTAGGAAGCTCAGAGAGTCCCAAAGAAGTTGGACCCAAGGAAGCACACACTAAGGCACATCATAGTTACATTACTCAAGATGAAAGATAAGGAGAGAATCTTACAAGTAGCAAGAGAAAAGGATACAGTTACCTACAAAAGAGTTCCCATAAGACTGTCAGCTGATTTCTCAGAAGACATCTTGCAGGCAAGAAGGGGCTGGAAAGAAGTATTCCAAGTCATGAAAGGCAAGGACCTACATCCAAGATTACTCTATCCAGCAAAGCTATAATTTAGAATGGAAGGGCAGATAAAGTGCTTCCCAGATAAGGTCAAGTTAAAGCAGTTCATCATCACCAAGCCCTTATTACATGAAATGCTAGTGGGACTTAACTAAGAAAAAGGAGACAATAAAAAATATGCACAGTAAAATGACAACAAACTCACAACTATCAGCAAACAAACCTAAGAAAACAAAAATAAGAAAACAAACTAAGCAAACAACTAAAACTGTAACAGATTCACAGAAATGGAGATCCCATGGAGGGTTATCAGTGGGGAGGAGGAGGAGGGAGGAGAATGGGGGAAAAGGTACAGGGAATAAGAAGCATAAATGGTAGGTACAAAATAGACAGGGGAGGTTAAGAATAGTATGGGAAATGGAGAAGCCAAAGAACTTATATGTACGACCCATGAACATGAAAGAAGGTGGAAGAATGCTGGTGGGAGGGGGGTGCAGAGCATAAGGGAACAAAGGGGAGAAAAAAAGGGACAATTGTAATAGCATAATCAATCAAATAAATAAATAAAATAAAAAGACCTAGAGAAGCTTGGTCATGAAGAGCAGAGATCTGGAAACCGCATTATTAAATGTGTACTTGCGTAAGAGAGATCATGAGAAGTTGGGCAAGTGGGGGTGCCTGGGATGAGTACCATGGAATATGTTTCCCTGGCCTCGTTGATAGTAGGAATGACCTGAGGATCACTTTTAAATACACTGACCCAAGAGTGCTATCACTGAAAATGACACATGAGAAACTCTAGGGCTCCATCCATCCACAAAAGCAACTAATCATCTGGCAAAAACTATTATAATGAACTTTTGAAGAATTCTGAAATCTAGTCCAAACTTACAATGACCAGGGATAGAGTGGGGAGGCAGTGGATAAGCTACTGCTTTTCAGTAAATGAGCATCATCACAATTAAAATTGCCCACTTACCATCCTTCATTCCCCACATTGGCTGTGATCATGAAGACAGCAATTCTCACTCCATATGAAGGTTGCTTGTGCCAGAGGGAGCAATATGAACCTTTTTCTCAAAGAGTTGTGGTTGCTTTTTGACCTGTCTGGTGGCTCTCTGAAGGAGTGAGGCAAGGATTTGTCTTTGTTTTGACCAACTGAGAGCATTCCCAGGGCTGGGGTGGTTTCCTGGGTGATTTTTGGCAATAGCACTTAAAAGTGTAAGTATTAGAACAATAGCCTGGGGCCAGGGACTGCAGTAGGGATAAGCAATAAACAGACCAAAAAACCTGGGAAGGAAGAGGTTGGGAAAGGAGGTACATGGGGGAATAAGGACTTTTAAAAGCTCAGATATAACCAGAGTTATCAACAAGTTCACACATGACCAGGGCTGGATTCATACTCAGAAAAGACTCAAGAAGAGCTTAAGCTTTCACCTCTAGCTGACCTTCAGTTTCCATAAAAGCAGAACATAGGGGCTAAGATAGACAGGTAAAGGGCTCTTAAACAGATCCAGTCTTCAAAGACTGAGGGAGTGGTTTCTTCTCCTCCTCCCCCTCCCCCTACCTCCTCCCCCTACCTCCTCCTCCTCCTCTTCCTCCTCCTCTTCCTCGTCCTCTTCCTCTTCTTCTTCCTCTTCTTCTTCCTCTCCCTCTTCTTCCTCTTCCTCCTCTTCCTCTTCTTTTCTCTTCTTCTTTTTCTTCTTCTTCTTCTTCTCCTTCTTCTTCTTCTCCTCCTCCTCCTTCTTCTTCTTCTTTCTGTTTTAGGAGAGCTCCAGCAGCCATTTTTTATACTGTCAAAACATTAGTTGTCCACCAAGATAATGGTACACAGACCTCACTTTTGACACACGACAAAGAATACAGACTTTACAAAAATAGTTTAGAACACTAAACAAGCACACAACAACAACCTGACAAGCAAGAAAACTGAACCCTTGATGGGGACCTAAAGTCTAAAGTTGCCAGGAGTTCCGGGCAAGGTGGAGGCATAGGTAGACACACTGTGCCTCCTCGCACAGCCAAAAGAGGGACAACAACAATTTAAAAACAAAAAACAACCAGAACTGACAGAAAATTGAATTGTATGGAAGTCCAACAACCAAGGAGTTAAAGAAGATACCTTCATCCAGACCAGTAAGTGGGGCAGAGCCGGGCAGAGAGCATGAGGTGAGACAGCAGTTTGTGGAGCTGTATGGGCAACGCTGCAGCTGCCTGGAGAGACCTGCAGCCGGTGCACCCGGCGAAACCCACTACTGGCCAACCCAGACCCAGCAGGGCTGAGTGGTAGACCAGGAAGTCACATATTTGAGCACAGATAAACTGGGAGAAAAAGCTGGGGGGCGAAACAGACTGCGCAATCCAGGTCTACATCCCGGGGAAATAAAGCCTCAAACCGCCAGTTGAAAACACCTGTGGGGGTGGAGGCAGCAGCGGGAGCAACTCCCAGCCTCACAGGGGAGTTTGTTGGAGAGATCCACAGAGACTTAGAACATACACAAGCCCGCCCACCCGGGAATCAGCACAGACTGGCCCACTTTGCTTGTGAGTAGTGGGGGAGGTGACTGAAAGCCAGCAGAGAGAGGAACCTCCAGGACATCTTTAAACATCCCAACATCGAAGTCATAGGGGTACCAGAAGAAGAGGAAGACCGAGGGATTGAAAACTTACTTGAACAAATAATGAAGGGGAACTTCCCCAATCTGGCAAAGGAAATAGACTTCCAGGAAGTCCAGGAAGCCCAGAGAGTCCCAAAGAAGTTGGACCCAAAGAGGAGCACACCAGGGCACATCATAATTACATTCGCCAAGATTAAAAATAAGGAGAGAATCTTAGAAGCGTCAAGAGAAAAGAAGACAGTTACCTACAAAGGAATTCCCATAAGACTGTCAGCTGATTTCTCAAAAGAGATCTTTCAGTCAAGAAGGGGCTGGAAAAAAGTATACCAAGTCATGAAAGGCAAGGACCTATATCCAAGAATACTCTATCCAGCAAAACTTTCATTTAGAATAGAAGGGCAGATAAAGTGCTTCCAAGATAAGGTCAGGTTCAAGGAGTTCATCATCACCCAGACTTGATTACATGAAATGTTAAAGGGATTTATATAAGACATGGAGGGATATCAATAGGGGAGTGGGAGGGGGAGACAGGGGGAAACGGTACAGAGAATAAGTAGCATAAACAGTAGGTAGAAAACAGTTAGGGGGAGGTTAAGAATAGTATAGGAAATGTAGAAGCCAAAGAACTTATATGTGGGACCCATGGACAAAAACTAAAGGGCAGGGAATGGGGGGGTGCAGGGCAGAGGGGAATAAAGGGGGGAAATGGGACAACTGTAATAACATAATCAACAATATATATTTAAAAAATAATAAAGTTGCCAACCAGTTTTCAACAAAAAAATTATAAGGCATATAAAAACAAGGAAATACAGTGTATTCAGAAGAAAAAATAAATTAATAGAAACTGTCTACTAGGAGGCTCAGGTATTGAACTTACTAGAAAAAGACTTTAAATTAATTTTCTTAAAAATGCTCAAAGAATTAAAAGAAACCAGGAACATAGAACTAAAGGAAACCAGGAGAATAACACCTCACCAATTAGAGAATATAGATAAAGAAATAGAAATTACAACCAAAATCAAACAGAAATTCAGGGTTTGAAAAGTACAATAATTAAAATGAAAAATTCACTACAGAACATAAACAGCATATTTAAACAGACAGAAGAAAGAATCAGTGAACTTAAAAATAGATCAATTAACATTATCTAGTCTGACATGAACTAAGGGGGGAATGCTGGAGGGTTGGGGGTGGAGGGAGGATAAAAGGGGAGAAATTGGGAAAACTGTAATAGCATAATCAATAAAATATACTTAAATTTTTAAAAAAGATTTTCTAGTCTGAAGAGCTAAAGAAAAAAAGAATTAAAAAAGTTAACAGGATCTAGGAGATATGTGGGGCACCATCAGTCATACAAACATATGCATAATGGGAGTACCAACGAAAGAGAAAAGAGAGAATGGGGAAGGAAGAATATTCAAATAAATTAGGGCCAAAAATATCACAATTTGATAAAAGACATGAATCTACACATCCAAGAATCTCAACAAACTCCAAGAAGTTTACACTCCAAGAGACACATATTGAAACACATTAGAGTCAAATTGTCAAAAGCCAGAGACAAAGAGAGCATCTTGAAAGCAGTAAGAGAGACATGACTCATCGCAGACGAGGAATCCATAATAAGATTAACAGCAGTGTCCTCATCAGAAACTGTGTTAGCCAGAATATGACATATTTAAGGCGTTGAGGAAGGAAAAAAATACCAAACAAGTATTCTATATCCGACAAAACTATCCTTAAAGAATAAAGGAGGAAGTTAAGACATTCCCAGATCAAGAAAAACTGAGGAAATGCATCACTAACATATTTGCCCTGTAAGAAATGCTACAGGGAGTCCTCCAAGCTGAAATAAAAGGACACCAGACAGTAACTCAAAGACATGTGAAGAAACAAAGAACATCAGTATATACTCTGGTTTCTCTTCAGATCGTATAAATCTTTCACCTTTTACAAAGAACATCAGTAAAGGTAGCTACATGGATATATATACACATCTGTAGATATATGTGTGAATATAATATCTAATCACACTGCAATTGTTTATTTTTTAAAGACTAAAGACTTATTCTCTGCAAAGAGAAACAAGAACATGCAATTGTGGTTTTTAACCCCTTCTCTATATGATTTAAAATTCAAATTCATAAATTAATACTTATAAACCTGTGTTAACAGGCACACAAAACATAAAGATAAAATTTGTAACAATAACAACATGGGAAGGACAGCGCTATGAAGGATCAGAGTCATTGTGAACTACTGAAACTAAATTGGTATTAATTCAAACTGAATTGTAATACAATTAAGATGTTAATTAATTCCCCAGGATAACTACTAACAACAAAAACTACACACACACACACACACACACACACACATATATGAAGGAGGACCTCCCTCAAAAAAAGAATTATCTTCTGGAGGGCAGATACCCTGCAAAGTGAATGTTCTAGGAACCCATCTGTATCAGTGTACCAGCTGGTGTTGTTGTGAGAGGCTGCCTTAGGCTTCAGTGAATTTTTTTTGAAGATTCTTTCAAAGTGTTTGCCCACTTCATGATGAGTGATTTATGAGTGCACCTGCCCACACTGCACTGTGTTCAGTGGTTTTTGACCAAAAATGGCATGGCCCCTGTGCCCAACCCTCCCTAGTCATCCAATATCACCCTGAGTGACTTTTTTTTGTTACCCCAGATGAAAAAAGTCCTCAAAGGGAAACGTTGTGCTGATGTGGAAGAGGAGAAACAAAAAATGGCAGAAGCATTGAAAAGCATCAAAGTCAATGAGTTCTAAAACTGTTTTGAGCAGTAGAAAAAACATCTCAGTAGGTGTATTGAATCAAATGGAGAGTACTTTGAAGGTGACTGAAGTTTAAGCATGTAAGAATATACAATTTTTTATGAATAAATTCCATTTTGTGGTCCCCCCATATCTAAAGAACTGAAAAGGAAATCAAATTGGCACACTAGGAGAAAATCAATCACAACAGAGGCAGTAATGGAAGAACTGAGTAGCAAAAATGTTATGAGATACATAGAAAACACTTAGCAAAATGACAGAAGTAAGTCCTTCCTTGGTTATAATTACTTTAAATATAAATGGGTTAAAATCTCCAATCAAAAGGCAACAATTGATCCAAGTATATACTGTTTCTAAGCAAGAGACTTTAGATCTAAAAACAAATAAGCTGAAATGAAAGAACGGAAGTGGCTCAGTGGACTGAGCACCAGCTTGCAAACTGAAGGGTCACCTGTTCGATTCCTGGTCAGAGCACATGCCTGGGTTGTGGGCCAGGTCCCCAGTGGGGGTCGTGTGGGAGGCAATTGATAGATATATCTCTTGCACATTGATGTTTCTCTCCCTCTTTTGCTCCCTCCCCTCCCCTCTCTCTAAAAATAAATAAATAAAATCTTTAGAAAAAGAACAATCAATCCTTCAAGAAGCATCTAGCCATGTAATATGAAAAATAGAGATGTTTATTGGAGAAGATACAAGATACAAGAGACATTGTACATAGGACATGATGCTTCAGTACCCTCCGAAATAGGCACCTTGGGACTTCACATAGTTTTCTGATCTTCGTTGACTGCAGCTCATACATGTTCAACATTCTCAGGTGCTCTGCTTGTTGCAGGCCTTCCAGAATGTGGATCACTTTCAACAGATTCTCAACCTTCTTTGAAGTGTTTGTACCACACTTCATTTGTGCTGCATTCATCATCCCTGAAAGCCTTCTGAATCATCCAAATAATTTCTGCAGAGGAATGTTCAAGCTTAATGCAAAATTTGATGTGGATTCATTGCTCTACTCGCTCAATCATTTTGAATGCAATAGACACAGTACGCATGCTCACTCAACAGCATCTACTGTCCCTACTGACTAGTACAGTGAGGTCATCATTGTTCACCCATGTGCATTCCGGTCCACTCTCCTTGGCTGCCAGGTTACAGCAATGTCACACAAACCATTCTCATTATATTAACAATGGCTGGACATTTTCCGTACAGACCTCATGTAAATATACCTAACAACAGAGTTTCAAAATATATGAAGATCAATAAGGAAAGAGAGAAACAGATCAATTAAGAAACTAGATAGAAGATCAAAGAGAAAATAGAAGATTTAAAAACAAACACAATGCGAATGAATCAACTAGCTTCAATAGGTAAAAATAGAACATTCTGTGCAACAACAGCAGAATATACATTCTTCTCAAGTACACTTGGAAAATTCTCCAGTATATATCAAATGTAAGGACACAAAACAAGGCTCAATGAAGTTTAAAATTTTTGAATTGTACAAAGAATCTCACCTGACTACAATGGGATAAAAGTAGAATCCAATAAAGGAAAAATGGAAAGTTCATAATATGTGGAAATTAAACATAGTCTTAAACAATAAGTCAAAGAAAAACTCACACATGAAATCAGGAAATAGTTTGAGATAAACGAAAATGAAAAAAGCACATACAAAAACCTAATGGATGCAGAAAGTAGTGATAAGAGGGAAATTTATAACTGCAAATGCATACATTTAAAAAGGAAAAAATCCCAAATCAATAACATAACTTACACCTTAAGGAACTATAAAATGAAGACAAGCTACACTCAAGACTGCTAAAAGGAAGGAAATAATAAAGATTAGAGAATAGATATATGAAATAGGAAATAGTAAAACAGTGGAGAGAATTAAAAAAACAAAAAGTTTTTTCTTTGAAAAGAACAACAAATGGAACGACTTTTAAACTAAGAAAAAAAGAGAGAAAACTCAAATCACTTAAATTCACAATGAAAGTGGAAGAGATGGAAGAGCTGATCCTAAAATTCATATGTAATTTGAAGTGTTCCCAAATAGCTAAAATAATCTTGAAAAAGAAAAACAAAGTTGGAAGACTCACATTTCCCAATATCAATAATTATTACAAAGTTACAATCATCAGAACAGTGTATTACTGGCATAAGGATAGAAGGATAGACATATAGACCAATGGGATAGAATTGAGAGTCTCTAAATAAGCCCACACAGCTATGATCAATTGATATTTGACAAAAGTGCCAAAGCCATTCAATGGGGGAAAGAATAGCTCTTTAACAAATGATGGTACATGTGGATATCTACATGCAAAAAAATAAAATAAAATAAAATTGGACTCATACCATGCACAAAACTTGATTCAAGGTGAATCAAAGACCCAGGTGTGAGAGTTAGAACAATAGAACTCTTAGAAGAAAACAGGATGACTCTTCACAGCCTTGGATTTATCGATGGATTCTCAGATATGACACCCAAAGGACACACAGCCAAAGAAAAGCAATTAAATTCATTAAAATTTAAAACTTTAATGTTTCAAAGGACCCTATTAGGAAAGTGAAAAGACCCACAGAATGGGAAAAGGTATTAGCAAATCATATATCTAGTAAGAGTCTATTATACAAAATATATGAAGAGCTCTTGCAACTCAACAGCAAAAAGACAAGAACTCAATTTGTGTAAATGGGCAAATGACTTGAACAGACATTTCCCCAAGGAAGATATACAAATGACTAATAAGCACATGAAAAGATGTTCAACATTATTGAAAATGTAAGTCAAAACCACAATGATCTGCTACTTCATATTCACTAGGATGATAAAAATTTAAAAGATGGACAATAACAAGTGTTGGTGAGGTTTTGGAGAAACTGGAACCATTGTGCCTTGCTAGTGGGAATGTAAAATAGTGCCGCCACTGTGGAAAACAATTTGGCTGTCTCTTAAAATGTTGAACAGATGCCCGGCTGGTGTAGCTCAGTGGATTGAGCGCGGGCTGGGAACCAAAAGGTCCCGGTTCAATTCCCAATTGGGGCACATGCCTGGGTTGCAGGCCAGGTCCCCAGTGAGGGCCATGTGAGAGGCAACCATACATTGCTCTTTCTCTCTCCCTTCTCCTCTCTCTAAAAATACAATAAATAAAATCTTAAAAAAAAAAATGTTGAACAGAGTTACCATGTGACCCAGCAATTCCAATCCTTGACATATACGCAAAAGAATTAAAGACAGATATTCAAACAAAACTTATGCATTATACATGAATGTTCACAGAGCAGTATTCACAAGGGCCAAAAGGTAGAAAAAACCCAAGTGTCCATCTACTGACTAATATACAAAAAATTGGTTATTCATACAATAGAATATTTTTCACCATAAAAAGGAATAAAGTACTGATTCATGCTCAGCACAGATGAACCTTGAAATCATTATGCTAAGTGAAAAAAGCCAGACCCTATTGTGTAGTTCTATTTATAAGAAATTTCAGAATAGGTAATCCCATAGGGACAGAAAGTATATTAGTGGTTGGTGAAGAATGACTGCTTAATGGGTATGGCTTCATTTTTAGATGATAAAGATATTTTGAAATAGCATAGAGGTGATGGTCACACAATATTGTCAGTGCCACCAAATAATATGCTTTAAAATAGTTAATTTTATGGTATCTTAATTTTACCTCAATTTAAAAAGAAAAATCTGACTCAAGGTTCCCAACTCATACCTTTGCAATCAAAATCCTTAGAGGTGGAGCCCAGGAATCTGAATTATTTGAAAGCTGCCCATGTGATTCTGATGGCCAGCAGGTCCAGAATGTGCTGCCCTGGAGGGCTCCTGGGCCTGGGAAGAGCTGGAGGTGAACTTGGGCGGCCAGCGCCATCAGCTCCTGGAAGGAACTGGGTGTCCTTTTCCTTCAGTCCTGCCCTGGCTTCTCCTTTCCTTCAGAAATTAGATTCTCCTGCTCCTGATACTCCTGCAGCCCCTCAAAGGCTCTCATCACTCCTCAGGAGGTAGCTTCTCTCCCAAAATGTGTGATTCCATAGGAACCATCTTCTCTTGACAGAATACTCACCACAGCCCTGGGGCTGGGTCAGGCTTTTGGTGTGTGTTATTCTGTGTAACCCTCCCCGCAAACTTCAAAGAGAACTATTATGATCTCTTCTTACAGCTGAGAAAACTGAGGCTCAGAAAAAGAAAAATGTTTACCCAAGGTCATGAGGGTAGAGTGGAGAAAGACAAATGTTTACCCAAGGTCATGTGGGTAGAGTGGTAGGTCTGCCTTATGCCCCACCTGAAGCCTTTGGTGCCACAGGTCTCCCAGCAGGGCCTGATTTCCAGGGGCCCCCAGGAGCCTTGGGAGAGTGGTTATTTCCATTCTCAGACGGAGAGACTAAGGCACAGAAAGGTCCCTCCCTGTGCCCCAGGCCACGCAGACAGCACAGCCTGACTGCACGGCAGGCACGCGTGCTGAGAGTGCCGTGGCCGAGGGCCTCCCCTGGTGGGCCTGTGCGTGGCTGGAGGGCGAGCCCTGAAACAAAATGCTTTCAGTAACAATCAGGGAACAGAAAAAGATTCACGACCAGAAAAGGTATGACAGGAAAATTTTTCTCTTATCAAACATCTCACACACACACACACACAATCATCAGGTGAAGAAAATTAAGAAAAACTTAAAAGGAGAGGAAATCAAATATTACAGTACCTTAAACAAAAAATCCAACTGTTTATTCAATACCCTTTGTATCTACCTAGTAGTTTGAACTTTGATCTCTTAGTTATGAGCTGAGGTAATAAAATTTTATATAAATAACTATCTGGTAACTAATAAGTGACTTTTAATAAAGAAAAAACACCTGCAAAGGGTACAATTTGGGCAATTAATGAATCATTCAGTGATGCAATGTTTTATTTTCTTGATTTATTATTGCATTCTAAAATCACTAATGAATATTGAATAGTATAAATTTAGATTTTAAAGGTACTATTCAAGCTCTGCCAGATATTTCATATATGAACGAAAATCTACACTTACCAAATAAAACATTACACCTCATAGTTTTCACTGTTTCCAAATTTTAATGCTAATTAACACTTTAAGTTCTGAGACTTTCTCTTTCCAAAGGCTGTGCTTGAGCAGTTTATTCCAAGAGAAGACGGAAACATCACTGTGTCTGAGAGGAGCGTGAACAACACGCACTCAGCCTCACAGCACCTGCAGCTGAGTCTGTGGCAGGGCCCGGGTGTGCAATGGGGAGGGCCCATTGGACCTCCACGGAGACGCCAATGTTTATGAAAGGATAAGCGATGGAAGCATGCTTATTTGAAGCTTATACAGATATCACGAAAACTAACTGGAGCAATTAATTATTTAGAATTTAAAATAACAGAAGATTTTTTCTTTTTTTTTTCCCAGAGAAGGTGTTATCACTGACACTGTTTAGAACTGCTGGCACAGGGTGGCAGTAAAAATCAGACTAGATCTTAGTCTGTTTCATCATTATTTTTCCACTAGACCACGTACCTCTGTGCAGCCTGCAGCCTGAGCACGCTCGCCCCACCACCAACGTGTGGTCCTGAGAAGGCCTCACTTAACATCAAAGCTGCTGAGAGGCTAAGATGAAGGTGAGGCCCACTCCTGGTCTCCTAGCAGCAGCAACAAGCCATTCCCAGGACCCAAGGGCCCGCAGTTCAGTCACATGCCTCTCCTGTGTATTTTTTTTAAGATTTTATTTATTTATTTTTAGAGAGAGGGGAAGGGAGGGAGGAAGACAGGGAGAGAAACATCAATGTGTGGTTGCCTCTCACGTCGCCCCCACCAGGGACCCAGCCTGCAACCCAGGCATGTGTCCTGACTAGGAATCAAACCGGTGACTCTTTGGTTCACAACCCATGCTCAATCCACTGAACTACACAAGCCAGGGCCCCCCTGTGTTTTAAGGCCCAGCTCACTCCCCCTTTTCTCTGAGACACTTCCCTGACCTTACCCTTCTCTACAATATAGGCACCTAAGGCCCAGCTGCCCTGCACCTATGTACAGGTCATGCTGGGCTCCACCAGGGTCCTTGTCTAGCACTGAGTCACCCGAGGTTCATCTTTGTTGGTGCTTGGTGTTTGGCTCTTTCCAACTGTACCCGGCACCAATAGTGTGGTCTGATAGGGCTGCTGCCTGACAGAGGAAGGCAGGGGGAAGGGTGATCGAACTCTGTAGGAGAGTCTACAACCAAGCAATGGCAGGGCCACAAAATAGCTCCACATGGATGAACTGGGGTTCTGTTGCTCACCCCCACTTCCCAGGCAGGCCATGTGGGTAAGAGGTGGGGAAAGATCAGCACTCTCTTCCGTATCATTTGCCAAACTGCATGCTGGGCACTGTAAGGGCCGGCTTCAGCCAGCACACTTTGGTTCATAAGGGTGCTCACCTTCCCCCACCAGCCAGGTAACAAGGAGGCCCTCGTAAGGAACAGTAGGTTCTCTAAGGAAATGTGGACAAGCAGCTGCAGCCTGAGGTACCTGGAACCCACAGTGGTGGTGTTTTGGGAGCCTTCTCTTCAGCTGGTCAGTTCCCCTCTCCTGCTTCTCTCCAGCCCTCCTCCCCTGTCAGCTTGCCAGCCTGCTGGTACCCCCTGCACAGTCCTAACTGACTTCCATCTCAAGTACCTCCCACAGCAGCTCTGCTACCTGAAAATTGTCTCTCTTTGGTCTACCCCATTGTGGCCAGACAATTGTCCTGGTTGGCGCTAAAGGGCCCCACTGGTATGTAATAATGTCTTATTTCACACAGAGAGGTCCTAGTATCATTGTCCCTCATTTTACAAACGAGGACATATATAGAGAGAGGTTTAATAACTTGCACAAGGGTCCACTGAAAGTAGCTCCTGGGACCAAGCTCAGGCAAGTGCTCCTGTGGCCTTCCCCCTGGAATAAGGCCCTGGAAGGGGCAGCACATGGCTTTCTGGTCTCCCATACTGGCCTACCACTACCATGATGTTCTGCCTTTAAGGTTAACCAGTTAGGTATA
Organism: Micronycteris hirsuta; assembly: GCA_004026765.1. Taxonomy (NCBI): domain Eukaryota; kingdom Metazoa; phylum Chordata; class Mammalia; order Chiroptera; family Phyllostomidae; genus Micronycteris; species Micronycteris hirsuta. The sequence continues at coordinate 6,945 of PVJI01002300.1, read as the reverse complement.
AATATCAACTCTGTTTAGCTTTAGCTGAATATCTAGAGTGGAATTTTATTTCTGCTGGGCATTAAAATGGGTATAGATCTGAGAATATTAAAATTCAACAAAACACATTAAATATCCCAAGAATGGGTGCCGACAATCAACTCATGCACCGTGGCACATGTGGGTGAGGTGGTTAGGACCCAGAAGCCAGGGCTATATCCAGCTGAGCAGCCTGCCACGAGCCCGGCTCAGTGGAAGCCCTTTCCCCATGGGCCACCGACCAGCTCTTGGCCCTTTTGCTACTCAATCCCACTCCTGCCCTGGACATGAGGACATAGGTAGCAAGAACGCAGTGTTTTCTTCGACACGACACCTGACCTGGCTCTGCAGGAAGCTGACACCATGGAAAAAGAAAAGGGAGAGATTTGGGCATTCTTTATTTTTTTAGATTTTTGATTCTTGTTATTGAGGTATAATTGACATGAACATCATTTGCAGAGATTTCAACCAATAAGTAGGTTGTCTTTTCAATAACGTCATTTGCAGAGATTTCAACCATTAAGCAGGTTGTCTTTTCTTTGCTGTACAGAACTCTTTAGCTTGATGTAGTCCTAATTTTTTATTTTATTTTTGTTCCTTTTGCTTTTGGTGTCAAATTCAAAACATAATCACCAAGACCGATGTCAAGGAGCTTACAGTCTATGTTTTCTCCTAGGAGTCTTATCATTTCGGGTCTTTAATCCATGTGATTCTTAATTAAAAGCAATCCAGCAAACTAGTGCCAATCATGATTGCATACAGGTTTGAACTAAAAAAAATCTATAAATGATAACCGTGGGATAATCGGTGAAATCTAAATAGGGACTGGGTATTAAAGAAATATTGTAATATTTTAGGTATAATAGTAGTTTTATAGGAAAATATCCTTTCTAGGAGACACATGCCAAAGTATTTAAGTAAGAAATGTCATGCGCTCTGCAACGTACTTTCAAATGGTAAGTTAAAAAAAAAATATAGCCCTGGCCAGTGTGGCTCAGTCAGTTGGAGTGTCATCTAGTAAACCAAAAGGTTGCAGGTTCTGATTCCAAGTCAGGGCACATGTCTAGGCTGTAGGTTCAGTCCCCAGTCAGGGTGCATGCAAGAGGTGACTGATCAATGTTTCTCTCCCTCTCTCTCCCTTCTCCTCTCTCTAAAATCAATAAGCATGCCCTCAGATGAAGATAAAATACAATTAAAAATACAATGAAAAAATATATTGATCTATATGCGTTTGTCGACAAAGCAAATAGGGCAAATTATGAACAACTGTTGGATCTAAGTGGAAGGTTTGCAGAAGTCCATTGTACTATTCTTTAAAACATTTTCTGTGTTTGTAATTTTTAATAATGAAAAATTGGGGAAGTAAAAAGATTTGCTGTCTTCAAGAAACACATAGTTTAGAGAGTTCAGTTCTATAATTACCTACACAAGCAGCAGTAGGTGAACTCAGCCCTGGGGACATCCTGCTGAGAGTCCAGGAGCCCCTCCCATGACAGTTGCTTTATGACTTGTGACACAGCACTTGCCTTAGAGTACAGAATAGCAGTTTCCATGGGTGGGATCTGTTGTGTTATCCAATAGGCTGGGAGGAAGAATAGGGGACAGTCACTGAATGGCACTGAGGGAGCTCCCACAGGGCAGAGGAGTCTTCTCTTGCCATAGACTCCTCACTGTGTCTAGGGTACAGTTAGCCCTGAGGGCCTTGCACTAGCCTGAGGAAGCCAAAGTCCAGTTAGAGCAGCCAAATGCTCCTTGCAGGGTGCTGGGAGTGGCAAAATGGGTTCTTGCCCACAGAACATTAAAATAATAATAATAATAATAATAATAATAATAATAATAATAATAAATTCCCAGCAAAATGCCCCAACTTAGAGATAAATGGCAATAGGCTGGAGTGAAATGTGCAGGGCAGAGGCTGGACATGCATGGGGCAGATGCAAGCCAGGCCGAGGCAGGACAGAAAGTCAGGAAGAGATGAGATGCCAGGGATACCGGAACATTACTGGATGCAGCTTACAGTTTTTGATTTGTCATTTAGGTGCAGCTCTGTTAACAAAGCTGAGTCAAAACAACTGTGTCAGGCAACTTGGAGGAACAGCTAATGCCAGGGCTAGGGAAGGGAAGGGACAAGCTGAGCCTGGTGTATTTTTGTTGTGGCAGAATGTGATGAGGTACTTGGAAACCTGAAGGGGACAGGCCACTAGGATACAGAAACCATGCTGAAGGGGCTCCCACTGGACAAATGTGGCACAATTAGAGACCTAAAGGAATATAAACAATAAGAAAAAATAGGAATCTACAAATCTGTACCAGCGATTCTCAACTGGAGGTAGCTTTGCTTCCTAGGGACATTTGACTACATCTGCAGACATTTTTGTCATCAAAACTGGGAGGCTACTGGCATGCATTGGGAAGAGGCCAGGGATGCTGCTCAACATCACACAATGCAGAGTACAGCCCCCATGACAGAGAATGATCTGGAGCAAAATGTCAACCGTGCCCTAGTTGAGAAACCCTCGTTTATACTGATAGTATAAAGATAAGAAAGAAATAACTAAATGGGAAGAATGGCCTCATGTTTGCAGTAGACCACTGAGTGCTGACTGGTAACTCCAGAGGGTGTGCCTGGGGTGGAGCACCATCATTTCAACTATGACAACTATGACAGTAAATATTAGTTCAGGAAAGATCATCAATGGATGCTAAATGCAGGGAGGAAACTGACAAGGAACGAGACGTTCGCATGGTCTAAAGAGCCTCCCATAGATTGCATATTTGTTGCCAGGGGGAAGCAACCCTATAATGTAGAGAATTTGAGACATATCTTTATAAAATGAATGTGATCAAAATTAATGTCACCATGAAGGTCAGATGGACAACATGTGCCTCCAGATGTGTGACATCCTAAGAAGAACATGTCATTGTGTAGCAATCCAGCAGGAGCTTCATGACCTGAATCTAACCTAAAATGAGCAACGTTCTTTTTTGTAAAAGGCTGTATTTTTAAAAAATGTCAATGTCATAAAAGGCAAATTAAAACCTGAGAGTATTTTCCAGATTAAATGAGATAAGAAAATACGACAACCAAATGCACTGTGTGACCCTAGGATGGATCCCATACTGAAGGAAAAATAAAGCTATAAAGAGTGTTCCCCAGAACTTCCAGCTGAGATGGAGGTGTAGGTAGATACATTTTGCCTGCTCACACAACCAAAAGAGGGACAACAACAAATTTAAAAACAAAAAGTAACCAGAACTGCATAAAATTGAACTGTATGGAAGTCCAACAACCAAGGAGTTAAAGAAGAAACATTCATCCAGACCTGTAGAAAGGGAGGAGAGGGGCAGCAGGGTGAAAAGGACTCGCAAGGCAGCGGCTGGCAGAGTGGATGGTCCCAGATTTGCATGTGGATAAACCAGGAGGAACAACTAGGGAGCGAGACAGACCACAAAACCTAGGGTTCCAGCGTGGGAAAATAAAACCTCAAAATCTTTGACTGAAAAAAACCTGTGGAGATTGAGGAGAAACTCCCAGCATCACAGGCGAGTTTGTCGAAGATACCCACAGGGTTCTAGAACATGGTGTTTTGCTTGTGGGTAGAGGGGGGAAATGATTGAAAGCTGGCTGAGAGCTGAGCAAGCAGCATTGTTCCCTCTCAGACCCCCCTCCCACATACAATGCCAAAATGCAGTGATGTGGGTTGCACCACCCTGGTGAATGCCTAAGCCTCTGCCCATTACTACATAACAGGCACACCGAGACAAAAAAATATGGCCCAAATGAAAGAACAGATCAAAGCTCCAGAAAAAATACAACTACAGAGTTCAAAACACTGGTAATTGGGATGCTCACAGAATTGGTTGACTGTGGTTGCAAAATAGAGGAAAAAGTGAAGGCTATGAAAAGTGAAATAAAGGAAAATGCAAAGGGAACCAACAGTGAAGGGCAGGAAACCAGGACTCAAATCAATGGTTTGGACAAGAAGGAAGAAAGAAACATTCAGCCAGAACAGAATGAAGAAACAAGAATTCAAAAAAAAAAAAAAATGAGGATAGGCTTAGGAACCTCCAGGACAACTTTAAACGTTCCAAAACCCGAATCATAGGGGTGCCAGAAGGAGAAGAGAAAGAGCAAGAAATTGAAAACTTATTTGAAAAAATAATGAAGGAGAACTCCCCTAATCTGGCAAAGGAAATGGACTTCCAGGAAGTCCAAGAAATTCAGAGAGTCCCAAAGAAGTTGGACCCAAGGAAGCACAAACCAAAGCACATCATAATTACATTAGCCAAGATGAAACAGAAGGAGAGAATCTTAAAAGCAGCAAGAGAAAAGGATACAGTTACCTACAAAGGAATTCTCATTAAAACTCTAGGCTGATTTCTCCAAAGAAACCTTGCAGGCAAGAAGGGGTTGGAAAGAAGTATTCCAAGTCATGAAAGGCAAGGACCTACATCCAAGATGACTCTATCCAGCAAAGCTATCATTTAGAATGGAAGGGCAGCTCAAGTGCTTCCTAGATAAGGTCAAGTTAAAGGAGTTCATCATCACAAGCCCTTATTATAGGAAATGTTAAAGGGACTTATCCAAGGAAAAGAAGATCAAAAATATGAACAGTACAATGACAACAAACTCGCAACTACCAATAACCGAACTTAAAAAAAAAAAAAACCTAAACAAACAACTAGAACAGGAAGAGACTCACAGAAATAGAGATCACATGGAGGGTTTTCAGCAGGGAGGTGGAAAAGGGAGAATGGGGACAAAGGTACAGGGAATAAGAAGCATTAATGGTACATATGAAACAAACAAGGGGAGGTTAAGAATAGTATAGCAAATGGAGAAGCCAAAGAACTTCTATATATGACCCATGGACATGAACTAAGGTGGGAGATGATGGTGAGAGGGTGGAGGGGAATAAAGGGAAGTAAAAATGGGACAACTATAATAGCATAATCAATCAAATATATTTAAAAAGAACATTCCTGAATCAATTGACAGAATTAGAATATGATTGCAGATTAAAGTATTATATCTTTAAAATTTTCTGTTATTGCTAATGATACTATAGTTATGTAAGAGAAAGTCTTTATTCTTAGGAACTACACACTGAAATATTTAAGGGTAAAGGGGCATGATATGTGCAATTTACTCTCCAATGGCTCAAAAAAAATTGTGTATATGTATATATATATATGTGTGTGTGTACACATGCACATACACACACTATGGTAGACTGAATAATGGCCCTCCAAAATGATTCACATACCAATCCCTGAAACCTGTGAATTTTATCTTCTATGTAAAAAAGATGTTGCCAGTGTAATTATGTTCAGAACCTTGAGATGGGTATTCCTTGTACTATTCTTGCAACTTTTCTGGTTCCCTAGTGTAATCAAAAGTGTCGTTGTAAGGAGGCAAGAGGTCAGAATGAGTAGTAGGAGATGTAGTGACAGCAGTAAGAGGATGTTGCGTTGTGAGGAAGGGGCCATGAGCCAAGGAATGCAAGCAGCTCCCAGAAGCTGGAAAACCAAGAAACAGACTTTTCCCTGGAGCCTCAAGAAGGAGCCAGCATTGTAGAGACCTTGACTTTAGTCCACTGAAACAGATGTTGGACTTCTGGCTTTCAGAACTGTAAAAGAATAAATTTGTATTGTTTTGGACTTCCGGCCAAGATGGAGGTGTTGTTGATAGACACACTGTGCTTCCTTGCACAACCAAAAAAGGAAAAACAACAATTTAAAAAACAAAAACAGCGATATCTGACAGAAAACTGAACTGAGTGGAAGTCCAACAACCAAGGAGTTAAAGAAGACACGTTTATCCAGACCGGTAAGAGGGGTGGAGCCGGGTGGAGAGCACTTGGCAAGATGCGGTTTGTGGAGCGGTACCGGCAAGGCTCCAGCTGCCCGGAGAGGCCCATGGCGGGCACGCCTGGCCAAAACGCAGCAGGCGCACTCGGCAAAACCGGGGCTGAGACTGGTAGACTGGGCGGTCCCTCATTCTTGTGCAGATAAACCGGGAGGAGAAGCCGGGGAGCGGAACAGACCACTCCGCCCACCAACACAGGAAAATAAAGCCTCAAACCACCAATTGAATACACCTGTGGGGGTTGAGGTGGCAGTGGGAGGAACTCCTGGCCTCACAGGAGAGTTCACTGCAGAGACCCACAGGGACTTGGAACTGTGAAGGCCTGTCCACTCACCCCGGAGCCAGCAAAGAAGGGCCCAACTTGCTTGTGAGTAGCTGGAGAATTGCAGAGAGCAGAGCAAGCGCCATTGCTCTCTCAGGCCCTGCCCCCACAGACAGCGTCACAACACAACGATGTGGGTTACCCTGCCCTGGTGAATACCTAAGGCTCCGCCCCTTAAAGAAACAGGGGCACCGAGAAAAAAAAATGGCCCAAATAAAAGAACACATCAAAGCTCCAGAAAAAATACAACTAAGTGACAAAGAGATAGCCAACCTATCAGATGCATAGTTCAAAGCACTGGTAATCAGGATGCTCACAGAATTCGAAGAAAAATTGTCGCAATTACTTGAACAAATGAGAAGGGATGAGAAGGAAACTGGGACTCAAATCAACGGAGTGGACCAGCAGAAAGAAAAAAACATCCAACCAGAAAAGAATGAAGAAACAAGAATTCGAAAAACTGAGGAGAGGCTTAGGAACCTCCAGGACATCTTTTTTTTTTTTTTTACTGTATTTGTGCTTTTGTTACAGAAAAATAACTCACACGCAGTAGAGATGGCAGAGCACGACCCTTTATTACGCGCGTGAGCTCAGAGGAGATTCCAAATTCTGAGCCCCGAACTCTGACTCTCCAGGGTTTAAATAGCCCCGGACTTCCTGCCTACGTGGCAAAGCAAGATTACAGAAGCCCTATGCGGAAGTTAGGTCTAGCTACCTTATTTGGTGAAAACAAAGT